>JANHFL010005979.1:0-18808 GCA_032468155.1 Oxyrhabdium leporinum
GAAAGTCCCCCCCTCCCCATTTTCCTCCCGTTCGCCAAAAAGCCTCCATTCCGAAACTTCAGCATTCGGAATGGAGGCTTTTTGGTGAACGCTGCCTCAAGGGTCCAGCGGGATGCAGCTGCAGCTGGACAGTTCCCCCTGGAGGCTTAGTGGTTATTATCACCTCTCCTATATATGTGACTCTGAGTGGCTTACAGGTTATAAAAAATATAATATTAAAACTGTGCCTAATTAAAAAAAAATTAAGCTATGCAAAACATCAAGACTAAGAGACGGATGGCACAGGGATGCGGTTTTCTTACCCTGTCAACCACCTCCAGCAATGAGTACCCCCCTCGGAGCCCCAAGCCAACCAAGTTTTGAAACCCTTCCCCAAGGCCATGTTCTCACCTCCAGTGGTAGAGTGTTTCACAGGGATGGAGCCACAGCAAAAAAGACTCTTCTCTTTGGACCCACCCACTTGAATTCCTTAGCAAATCAGATCCATAGTAGGCCTCTTCCATGAGGTGGGCTAGTCCCTTTGGGAAGAGACAGCTCCTCGGATACCTCAAGTTAACTGGATCTTTTGCACATACCCAATAACCGAATAACAAAGTTGGAACGGACCTTGGAGATCTTCTAGTCCGACCTCTGCTCAAACAGGAAGCTCTATACCATTTCAGACAAATGGAGCATCCACAACCTCTGGAGGCAAGTTGTTCCACTGATTAATTGTCCTCCCTGCTAGGAAGTTTCTCCTTAATTCCAGGTTGCTTCTCTCCTTGATTAGTTTCCACCCATTGCTTCTTGTCCTGCCCTCCTGGTGCTTTGGAGAATAGGTTGACCCCCTCTTCTTTGTAGCAACCTCTTATATATTGGAAGACTGCTATGATGTCACCCCTAGTACTTCCTTTCATTAAACTACACAGACCTAATTCCTGCAACCGTTCTTTATATATAATTTATGTAATTGCAGATTTTATTGAGTATTTTGTCAGAACTCAAGTTTGACTACCAGTAGACAGCTGAAGGTTCAGGATAATGATTGAAAGAGTATACAAATATTTAGTGTTCTAATGTTGTGATTTGCTAATATCCCAGTGTAATTATTTAGGTAGAAATAGGGGGGTTTTGACCTAAAATCTTTTAGAGGTGTGGAATGATAAATTCTGTCCTCCTTCCGTCCAGTGAAATTTTGATCCTGCTGATTAGAGGGGCTGGACTTTTTAGTCCAACGTACTCTTGAGAATCTCAAATAGGGAACAATGCACTAGAGCAAGTACAAATCTGAATACATTGTTCAGATTCATGAGGAGGTATTAAAATTGGTCTTAAATTGAACTGTTTTTTTAATGTCTTCATCTACCGTTTTTGTCTTTTTCATTTAAAAAAAAACCTCTTGAAATATCTGTTAGATTTGGCAAGCAAAGAAAAAGAGAGGCTAGAAGAAAAGCAAAGAGCTGCTCGTAAGGATCGTGCAAAAGAGGAAATTGACTGGAGGACAAGGTAATTCATAGTTCTGGAAACAGGGAAGGGTGCTGACCACTTTAGATGCCTGCAATAGGAACTATATATATATGAATGAAGGCAAATATCCCAGGATGATGTTGCAGGATCCAATCTGGGTCGGTCACCGGCACCAGAGATTTAGTCTTCCAGGCTTTCGGATTTGTGCTGGAGCCCAAGGGAACTTCTCTCTCCCCAGAAACTTCTGGTCCCACTGACAGACCCATATTGGAACCAGGAACTATGTAGCATCTCATCACATGTTTTAAAGTTCACACTTTTCCTTTAAGAGACAGGCAATCTTTTTTTGTGAGTTTACAGTCAGGAATGATTTAGTGTATAAAGTAAAACTTCCTCAATTATTTTGCATCTCTCTCCCTCTCCCTCTCCCTCCCTCCATGTATGTGTGTGTGTTAAGTTAATTTTTTTGTTTTAGGATAGGAAGAATGTGCAAAATGAAGATTAAAGAATGGGCTCCTTAGTGCTCTCGAAGCTTGGCTATTTTCTGCAGACATTTCAGTACTCAACTAGATAACATTATCAGTGCTAGAAGGGAATGGGGTTTGCTTTCTGTTTATATACTAGCTGCAAGAAATTCTGCAAGAAAATATTATTCCTTCTTCTGGTCTGTCTCTCTGGTTATTTCTTCGCTATGATACTTTTTAAATACTTGAAAAAAAGCTATCATTTCTCTCCCCACTCAGCCCAGTCTTCTTTTTGTAAGGCTAAATTTCTAGTTCCTTGATAATCCTCACTGCCCTTCCTAAAGCCTTAGAGCTGAACACAGTACTCAAGTTGAGATGTGATCAATAAAGTGTAAAACAGAACAATTACTTTCCATAATTGGTAAACTATCTTTGATGGAAATTGCCTTACAATTTGTCTTTTTGCAGCCACATCACATGGCTAGCCTGAACTCATTTTGCAATCAATTACCAAGATAAGCTTTTTGTCAGTACTGTTACCAAGCTAAAGTCTCCCGCGCCCTGCATTTAATTTCTTTTCCCAGTGAAGAATTTCACATTTGTGCTGCTAAATATAATTCTATATTTTCAGCCCAATTTTCTTAACCTTTCAGGATCACTTTGTATTTCTGTCTCTCAGGATATTCGCTGTCCTACCCAATTTTATCACAGATGCAAATTTGGAAAGGATTATCTTCACACCTTTCTCGGAGGGAATAATTAAAAAATGTGAAGGACTGAATCCAGATTGAGTGTTTTATGATCTGCTTTAGAATCTTCCTTAATATTGACGTCAGTCTGACAGTCTATCATTCCCTGGATCTTTTTTTCCTGTTGAGGAAGATGGTTGTTCTCCTCCGGCATTTTAACCATTCTTCAGGGAGCTATTAAAGAGAATGCAGAAAAGTTTAAACTAAACTTTAAAGTAAATAAACATTAAAGGCCATTCAAGTTCAAGTCCCGTCTCAGCCCTGAAGGCCAGTTGGGTGACTGTGGGCCAATCACCAGCACGCTGTGAGTTCTAATCCTGCCTAAGGCAGAAAAGCTGGCTGGGTGACATTGGGCCGGTCACACACTCTCGGCCCAGTCTCCTTCAGAGGGTTGTTTTTGAGAAAATTGGAGGAGGAACTTATGTTGGATATGATCACTCTTTGTAACCTTCCCAGCTGACTTCTGACAAGCAAAGTCAATGAGGAAAGCCAGATTCGTTTAATGACCACATGATTCACTTAACAATGGCAATGATTCGCTTAACAGCTGTGGCAAAAAGGGTCATAAAATGGGGCAAAACTTGCTTAGCAACAGAAATTTTGGGCTCAGTTGTGTTCGTAAGTCGAGGACTATCTGTATTTTGCTGAATTTAACTACTTTTCTTCTACCTTCTTTTTTTTTTTTAATTTCCTTACAGATGGTTTTACCAAGGCACTAATCCATATACTGGGACTGCTGACTGGTTATACTCGGGAGGATATTTTGATAGAAATTTCTTTGACTGTCCGGATATCTATTGAAAACCTTGAATGCGGTTGCTCTTTTGCCCAGAAATTGGTAGACTTAAATGAGTCCAGCAGCCATTGGGCTATGTCATGACAAGAAAATAATATATTTTTCCTAAAGCAATGAAAATCATCCATCACTGATCAAAGTTTTGTCATGTACATTTGCCAAAATACTGAAGTGCTGTTACTCATTTTCCTGAAGCTGCAACATGAAATTATGTAATGGGGAAAGATGCTTGCATGTTTTTGTTAGCTTCCTTCAATTTATCATTTCATGTTTTGTTTTATTTTTTTGGCCAGAATTAACTTGCTATAACCGGTGGGAAAATAGCTCCTTTCTTAAAAAAGAGAAGATAGGTACTTTTTTAAAAAAAATAAAATTGAACAATAAAAGGTATCTTCGAAGTATTCATAACTTGGAGGCCACAGGGACACCTTAACCTAACAGATATGCCGCTGGTCCTATTGGAAAAAGTTTCTAGCAAGAATCCAGAGTGACTCAAAATTCATAGGAGTCTTTGAACAATCCTAATTTTAAAAAGTTTGACAACATACAGTAGAGATAGTTAATTTTCAGGAGTGGATTCTCCATTTTGCCTCAGCCTCTGGGCACTGCGATTTATGGATTCAGAGAAGTATCTGTGACTTTATTTTTAAAAAAGGAACTACTCCATTGAACGTTGGGTTGGTTTGTAAGTGTGGATAACAGCAAACTCTTGTGTGTTTGAAGTTGCAAAATGTTTTGTCTTTAAACCCACTTTGGAGATATTTATAGGAACTTAGATGTCATGTAAATATCATGTAAGAAATCATACTTCTTAATCTGTTCAGAAATGTTGTTTGTTTGCAGCTCTGCTTTGGGACTGATTTTCCCATTCATTTCATAATACGGGCATCATTCTTTCTCTTTCAATTTGCCTCGGATACATTCTGCAAAAGTTCATATTTATTTTGGGCTTTTTTCCCCCGAATCACTTGCATCACAACAGGTTTTTGAACAGCAATTTCTTAGTTTGTCCAATGCTGAATGATACAGTGGAAGCTTTTAATGCATCTCCACTTGGTAGAATTTCCTTGAGAATAAATGTAGGCTTTGCAGTTTTAAACATGTCAAAACTATGTCATTCTGGAGCCGTTTGGATTGAGAGGGAAAAAGTGTTTTTCTTTTATTTCTAACACACATTAATGAGAATATGTGTGGCTTTATAAATAAATTAATATTTACTAGATTGTTATTTACCAAATTGGAGATTACGGTATCAGTTTGTTACAATGGTAAACCAGCAAGAGCACAATACTTTAAAAGAGACAGTGAAAAGATTAAGAGATTGGATTATAGTCCCATGATACGATACAGGAATAATTGAGTATTTTTCATTACATTTCAAGCAAAAATAATTACCACAAAAATACTTGAGGCAATAAAGTACACTTTTAAGAGAATTGATTTGGACAGGCACTAGTTAACTCTAAATTTTATGTTGTTGGTTATCTAAATTTGCTAAATATTACAGCTTCGAGTTCATTTATTGTATTAGGACTTCAAAATGCTTCAGTAGTCCCCCTTTTGAAATCACATGCATCATAGTAGTCTCACTATTGCCTTTTCCTTCATAATCTTACTCATGAATCAGTGTACATTTTATTGTTAATAGATTAATTTATCTATTATGTATCCCAGTCGAGAAACTCTTGGGCCCTTCTGTTTTCTGGTAGGAATAGTGAATGTTGGTTCCAGCAGTAATTTTTGTGCTTTAAGCCCACTACAGAATTGGATGTTTATATTGCTCTCATAATCCACTGATTTCAGTATCTGAACAATGCTATATATAAAGACCAGTTGTTATGATACAGTATTTCAAGCTCTAACCCCCCAGAAATGTGAAAATAGGGGACAATAGAAACTCACTTTTTCTCCCTTAAGTCACTATCTCCTTTTATTAGTAAAAGTTTTGGAAAGGGTTAAGCCAGGTGGTCTGTATGCTTAATTTAAGCATACAGACAAATGCAGGTGGGTTGCATTAATATTTTGAAGGAATCACATTAATTTTTTAAACCAGTTGGACTTATTTTTTTAAAACAAGTGGCAAGGGCTGTTTCTAAATTCCAATTTGCTGTTGGAGGACAATGCAATCTTTTGAATTGAAATTAAAGCTGATTTTAAAGGAAGAGTGAATATTTTTCATTTCATCTTTTGTATAATCACTCTCTACTGAAAATACATTTATATTAGGCCTTCATGACTCATCTTCTCTACCAAATGAAGCATATACTATATGTTCATGATTTGGTGGTTGGCTGAGCCTTACGTTTCAAAAAATGATGTGAAATTAAGACTGCAGAAAATCTGTTGTCCAGTAGAAATAGTGGGAGGCTATTAACTTAGCTAATTTGTTTCTCTGCAAATGATTAATTGTACTGGAAAATAATTCGTAAACTGCAACTCCATTCTCCCACATACGTATATTTCATTTCTAACCAACTGCAGTGTACTATACTAAATATAATGCTTCAGAACAGATTAGAATTAAAACACACACTAAAGTTTGATGACTTAAAAGCTTTAATTATATTATTGGGTTTTGTTTTCCTTACGAAAGATAGTCATTTTAGTTTGTTTACATTTTTACCTGCACTTCTTATAAGCACCACCTTCACAGCCTAAGCACTGCCTTACATTTGACACTTCCATGGGGGAAAAAGCACTTTTAAAATAATAATAATAATCATGTTAAATATTAAGACAGGTATTAACTTATGGCAGATATTTTTTTATGTGGAAAGAAATAGTTATTTTCTTGGCTGCTTACTTCCATTGTGTTTACCTTGGTACCTTGTTTTGAATTAAGGCTCATGCATTCGTTAGCTTGACTCCAGACCAATGGGTCGACACCCAAAACTTTGATATTTGCAGATAGTGGTGTTCCCTTCACCCTTCAGCATTGGGAAGAATTCCATACCCATATGCCTCATGCTATATCGCGACACTGGAGTCAGTAAAACTCTGTGGATGAATAGCTTTTCTTGCTGTGCCATTAGGTTGGCTTCACAATAAACACAGTCTCTATCGTAGCAAGAAATAACCACTAATATTAACACTACTAGACCATTTCTAGAATAGCATGACCGCAGCAGGCTATGAAACGAAGATGGAACTTCCCATTCCGAAATAAACCCCACAGGAAACATAACATGTCCACAAACCTTTGCTAGCCTTCGCTCTCTTCCCCAAAGCAACCTACAGATGAGCAATTATTTTGAGACCACTTCCACAAGTTGCGTGATCGATGGAACACTACTAATGCATTAAATTCTCTGACAAGTGAACATGAACTGGAAAGTATAGTTTAAAAAAAAAATAGAAGGAAAGATAGAAATTCCTGCTTGGTAGTGATTTGATTTACATTGTTAGCTTTTATATGTAAAGAGAAAAGGGTAGAAATGGCACCTTTTTGATGAGTTTGATAAACATAATTTAAGTTTATTACTGCACCTTGCATACAGTTTGGGGTGGATTAATACATGGGTGCTTTCTCTTAGGCATCTTTAAAAACCCTTGGTCCTCAAAAGTAGGATATTAAACTAAAACCTTCATAAATATAAGTTTTAAAGCATAAGATTAGATCTATTTTAGTAAATTAATGTACAAATATGTGAATCAGTACCATCTAGAATTAGTTTCTGAAAGTTTTACTTTGATTCTCAGAGTTCTTATCCAAAATTTAGAAGCTTCAGATTACAAACTGTTGATACTCAGGTAGCCTGTAAATCCTGAAAAAACAACGTAATAATCCCACAGTTCAGGTGCCTGTGTAACTTCAGTTTTTCTATGTTTGTTGTATTCTGTGTATTTTAATGTTGCAAATGTGGCCGTTCTCTTCATGTTTGTGTTTTTAATTCTTCATTTGATAATCTACTGTAACGTCGTTGCCTCTTTAAAATCCTTAAGTGGTTTGGGTTTAACTGTAAAGCAATATTTAAATGCCTAAAAAAAAAGCAAACAGTTCTAACAAAAAATGATTTTTATGATGTTTATAGCATGTGGGGGGAAAGCACACGTACCAGTTACCAGCTCTAATTTCCCCATTCATTCTCTGCTGCTGTTGCTGCTACTGCTGTCCTGTTTTGTGCTTTTTATTTTGCCGTTAATAACCCCTGTTAATAATAATAATAACGATAAGGAAAGTACATGGCACAATCCACCTAGAATTTCTTGGATCAAGCCTCATTTGGGATCCGTGGGCTTGCGGAGAAGCATCCCGCAGTGCCCTTCTGCATTTTTATGTAAGTTCCCATGGGGCTTGTCCCAAAGAAGAGCGCTTCCTGGCAGAAATATGCCAGCTGTGGTTTTTTTTTGCCTTATCCATGTTACATGAACCTGTTGGGAGGATATTAAAAACTAAAAAAAAAAAAAAAAGGCTTTAGCGAAATGGATTTATTTTTATAATATTTAACAACTGTCAATACCCAACTATATTAACTATTACAAATTCATATTTACCTTTTTAGAGAAGTCTGTACAGGTTTGTGGACATAAATGTTAAAAAAAAAAAAGTGTCAATGCAAATAAAGGCTGTTTTGGAGAAGACGTCGAGTTTCTGGTCCTTGTTTTAATTTTGTCCCTTTGCAGCAAATGGGTGGATCAGCCGTTCTTCATCCTCGAATCCCCTGACCCGGGTTTATTATGCCCGTTTTGATTCTGTCCAGTTTCCTGGAGAAACCTAAACTCTCAAAAGTTGAGTTTTATCTCAGGAGGCAACTCGAGCAGCCAAATAAAGATGTTCCACAGCATGCATGCCTCATAGGTTGCATGAACAGTTAAGGAGGGAGTTTTCTTCAGCTAGGGTTTAAGCATGTTGTGTGAACGCAGCTCTACAGGTAGTCCTCAAATTAGAACAGTTTGTTTAGTGACTGGTTACAACAGCACTGAAAAAGGACATGACCATTTTTCACACTTATGACCCTTGCAACATCCCCATGTTCATGTGATCAAAATTCAGATGCTTGGCAATTGTTTAGTTTACTTTATTGTCATTGCACCTCGTACAATGAAATTAAAGGCCATCTTCAGTGTACATTATGACTATAAAAATATAACACAAACACACATCCTTCACATTCTATACAATTAAATTGAAAACCCCTGATTGCATTAATATTGCACTATACAGTAGAATTCAATATAGTTACTGCCCTGGGATAGAAGCTGTTTTTCAGCCTATTTGTCCTTGTCCTCTTGCTACCCTGGGAGCGAAATCAAGCTTGCAAAAGCCCTCAGTGAGGAGTCTTGGAAGGAAATTCCACCTTGATTCAAACAACCCCAGTACACGTGTCTCATGTTCCCTGCAGAAAAATGACACTTTGCTAGGCTCGAACTCATGGGAAGGGAGGACTGGCCGCAATAACGGCTGAGGAGGAAGAGGATTAAAATAATCTTTTTTAAAAAATGATAATTGTCGTGCCTGGCTATCTAAGGCAAATGCAATGTTGAGGAAGACATCTACGGCAGCGCAAAGCGCAACACTGAAAGCTTCCAGGCTACGCTTCCGCCGTAGGATGCGATTCTCCAACGTTTCCGCAGCTTCCTAAGCCCCGCCATTTCCCCCTCCACCCTTTCCTTTCCGCCCGGCCGACGTGACACAGCACAATAACCGAAGGCAGGCGGAAGAGCGGCTCTGGGCGCGGTGCATGCTGGTCCGTGTAGGCTCTCGACAGGGAGAGAATTAGAGCCTGAGCCTACGCATGTTGAGCGGCACGTCTTCTGACCAAGACGAAGTGTAGGGGCGGGGAACCTGCCAGCCAATTAAAGAGAGGAGAAGTCAAGAAGGAAGGCGGGTTTCCGCTGTGACTGGAACGGGAGCCGAGGGGAGCCGGAAGAGGCCGTCGAAGCTTTTGAGGGGGAAGAGAAACGAGCGGCGGGAGGGCTAATTGAGGCGACAGGTAACCGTTGGCGGGCTCGGCGGCAAAGGTTTGCGGGTGAGGGTAGCCTTGCTCAAAAGCACCCTTCAAGTCCGGACGGGTGGGTGGGTGTGGATGTGGGTGTTGGAGGATGATGGGAATTGTAGTTGAACCCCCCACCCCTCCGGAGGGATGCCAGGTTGGGAACGTGCGCGGGTAGGATGCGCCCAGGTGAGGCTCAGAGAGGCGGTTCTAGAAAGGTTGGGCTGAAAAAGCATTCCAGGGTTTGAGGGGCTGCTACAAAGAAGGGGTGGGTGGGTGTCAACCTATTCTCCAAGGCACCCGAGGGTGGTCATAAGTCACCAGTACTTTTGTAACTTCAAACAGTCATTAAATGAATTGTAAGTCGAGGACTACCTGGACATGCTGGAATTTTTCATTCAGTTAAATCTATCAAGGCGATAAGACTAATATGCATGTAATACATTTATACTGTGTTCTTGAAATATTTAAAATATAGAATGGTAGTTACTATTAGATTAGATTAACAGAGTTGGAAGGGATCTTGTAGGTCATCTAGTCCAACCCCTTGCCCAAGCAGGATACCCTACACCGTTTCTGACAGATGGCAGTCCAGTCTCTTCTTGAAAGTCCGAAGTGATGAAGCTCCCACAATGTCCGAAGGCAACTTCTGTTCCATGGGTTGGTTGATCTCACTGTCAGAAAATTTCTCCTGCTTTCCAGGTTGAATCTCCTTGTTCAGTTTCCATCCATTATTCCTTGTCTGGCCTACAGGTGCTTTAGAAAATAGCTTGAAAACCTTCAGAAAATAGCTAGAAAAGAACTAATAAATAGTTTATTATCCAGCCTGTGTGTATGTATAATATAGAGTTATATGTTCAACTCAAAGTGGCAAAGACCTAATACTCTTGTCTCTTATTTTCCCCACAGCAATCCAGTCAGAGTTGAGCTGAGAGAGGCTGACTGTTGGCTTTCATGACTGAGGCAGGACTGGAACTCAAAGTCTCCTGGTTTCTAGACCAGCTAATTAAGGTTCATGGAGTAATTTGTTTAATTGGTTTATTACAATTTCCCCCAAATTGTAGATAAGGTAGACTTGTATACAGAAAGCCAATTTGGGCTAGTGGTTATGGTACCAGGCTAGAAACCGGGAGACTCTGTTCAAATCCTGCCTTAGTCATGAAAGCCAGCTGGTTTACCTTAGGCAGTCACTTTATCTCAACCCAGGATTGTTCTTGTGGGAAAAATAGGAGAAAGGAGCATTAGGTATGTTTGCCAGCCTTGAGTTATTTGCAAAAATAATAAAGGCAGGATACAAATAAGTACCTATGGCAAAGGTGATATTTGAGCTCAGTGTTGGAAAAACATATGTACATCAATAGACTCATTTACATGACTATGATACATCATCAACTGGGACCAAACCCAGAATATTTTTATGCAAACATTTATGTATTTTGATGCAACTGGTATTGCAGCCTCTCAGGAATTGTTATATTTGTATTTTAGCCCTAATGCTAAGTGTGCCCCAACACTGTTCCACTGTTCGGATAAAGTCAGATCCAGAGGGCATAGATGGCCTTGAAGTCTAATATATACAATTGCATTTTAATTCTTTTTAACCTATTTTCTAGCTTTCCTGTGCTAGGTAGGTTGCTGTTTGGAGGAGACCTTACTAAAATTAATGACATTCCACCTAACGTGAGTAATAGAGGGGTGTACATTTTGAAGGAACAAAAATGAATATTTTGTCTCTTCAAAATTACAGACATTGAATAAACCAAACTTGTAGCGCTCAGCTGACTATTAGGAGTAGGTTGGATGTATAATTTAAATAGACCTTGGATAAGTGAATACAAAGGTTAAAGAGGAGCAATTGGAAAAGTAATATTTGTTTGACAAATTTTATTCTGCTATGTCATCTTCCACAAGTCTCTGATAATTTAATTTACACCAAAATGCTGTTGTAAAAAAGCGCTTATGTCATGGCCCAAGACTCCCAAGTGACTTTCTTGGCTTTTAAAGGAAGAATGTAGTTGGAAGAGGATAGCATGAGTAAGTATCATTTGAGAGGTTGATGTAGTGATAGGATGAAGGCTTAAAAAAATAAGACATGACAGCAGGGAGCATATGCCAGTTGTATGGGACGCTGATTGGTTACCCTTCCTTTCTTTTGGAGAACTTCAGAACAGCTGTTTATAAATATGATCAGGGATATGACAAAGAGGAAAAGGCCCATCTTTTCATGGAGTGAAGAAAAGTGGGGACTTTTTTTTTGCTATTACTCTACTTGCTGCCGTGCCAAAAACTTTTATATTTGGAATGTGGATAGATCCACCTTACATGTTCAATTTTACATGCAATTATTCTGTTTTCATCAGTTTCACTCCTTTTATTTAAGCACCTGAGTGATATATTCTGGAGTTAAAAGCTAAACAGCATTCATACTTGGATAGGATTCTGCAGGCTAGCCTAAGCAAAAAACTTTTCAGAAAAAGGAATGGCAAATCACAGGCTGTCAAGAAATCTAAATGAATATGTCCATTAGGTAACAGAATAACAGAGTTGGAAGGGATCTTGGAGGTCCTCTAGTCTAACCTCTACTCCAACCCTATACCATTTCAGACAAATGGCTGTCCAACCTGTTCTTAAAAACCTATTGAAGCACCCACAACTTCTGAAGGTTCCACTGATTGATTGCACTCTCAGGAAATTTCTCCTTAGTTCTAGGTTGCTTCCCTCAAGACAAATTAACTTTGATTTGAGCTTCTTTGAAGAAATGTGCTATTGGCAATTACATTTTTATTTTGCTGGACTGGACAGTTACTAAATTATTGCCAATGTTTTGTGGAAATATGTTTTTTTTTTAAAAAAAGTTTTAACTCGAAGTAATTCACATACTTTTTAAAAAATAAATTCTTTTGACTTTTTTCTAAGATCGGCCTCACTTTTTATGTTGATCATGTTTTCATTTTTGCCCACATAGGTATGTGATTATCTGATAAGGAAACTGATAGTCATTCTTTCAGTGGTTTCAATACTCTACTAAAATAAGCACTGTTCTCAAAAATCTGGTTACGGTAGATAGTTGGGCTTTTGTGCTGTTTCATTGGGCAGTTGCTCTGTTTTAATAATGGTGTAGAATTCTTTCAAGAAATTTGCATCAAACCATTCTGAAATGGCACCTGACTCTGGACTCTCCTTTTGTTATCATTTGTCTACATTGTTTTTCCACACTGAAAGATTGGTACTGGAGTTGAAAGTGAAGAGACTGGTTACTAGGTATAAAGAGAACAAAAACCCTATTTCTTGGGCTTTTTCTGGAGGCAACTTTTTTTCTTTGAAGACGTTTTGCTTCTCATCCAAGAAGCTTTAGCTCTGACTGGGTGGTGGGGAAATGGAAGGGTTTATATTCCTTGCAGACAGCTGGTCATTTGCATTCTTTTAGAGGGTAGTTGAGGCCATTTGGAAGCTTGTCTGTGTCCTCAGGGTCACCTGAATAGTGCAAATGGGTTTGGAGCCTTCTTGGAACTGCTGAGAGGGCTGTGTTGTGGAGTTGTGCTTTCTGCAGGATGTTTCCGCCCTGTGTCCCTTCGCTGTTGAACACAGCCCAGGCTGTGGGGATGAGTCTGTTGTCTGCATTTCAGACTGAAGCACAAATGGTTCCTGTAGTTTTTTCTGGAACTCCATTCATACTCCCATACCGCTCAAAGGGTGTTCATCCCAAAGTGCATAGCTAAATGTCTATGGAGGTTCCCTGTCATTCAGGTCACGGTTGTCCCAAAGGTGCTTTTTCAAGAGGCAACTGGACTTCCTTGTTTTGCTTTGAAGACATCATGGGCATCATAGGGAGGATTAAATTAGGGAGTGAGATTTTCATGATGAATCTTATCTCTTTCCAGGATGTCTTCTGGTGCTTTATTCCCAACCTTGGTGCCCGGCTCTCGGGGCTCGTCAAGCAAATACCTGGTCGAGTTCCGTGCAGGAAAGATGTCTTTGAAAGGCAGCACGGTCACCCCTGATAAGAGGAAGGGCCTTGTCTACATACAACAAACAGATGATTCCCTCATACACTTCTGTTGGAAAGACAGGACATCTGGGAACGTGGAGGATGTAAGTGGAGCGCTCCAGTCATTGGATTGTGCTTACAGCGATTTAAAGCATGTTTGCTCCTTGATAGCTAGAAATAGAATGCTTGTGTGCTTGTTTATTTATTAGATTTTTTTACCTCGCCTCTAAGTAACTCAAGGTAGCGTACATATATAATACTCCTTCCTCTTCCTGTTTTCCCCATCATAATATCCCTGTGTGGTGGGTTGGGCTGAGAGAGAGTGATTGGCCCAAAGTCACTTAGCTGGCTTTTCATGCCTAAAATGAGACCTCACAGTCTCCTGGTTTCTAGGCCAGCATCTTAACCACTGACCAAACTGGCTCTCGTTTATGATAAGAAATTAAGTTATATGCTTTGGGGTGACATAGTTTGGCCCCCTTTTCTCTCCTATTTTAGCAAGAAGTAGAATAAATATAGAATATATGAATCTATGTAGAATTATCTTTTTCTGCATAGAGGCAAGTATTTTTTCTTTTATTTTTCACGTAGCTTCCGCAGCTCCTTCTTCAAAACCATGCCGATAAACGTATAATTTAAACTGTACCAATTATGTTTTCTGCTTTTCCCCTGAACATCCTGTTTTTTTCTCATGAAGTATACTGAGTCAACTATCCAGTGATAATTTTTCTCTTCTTTGAAAATGAACTTTGTTTTCCTTTTCCCTTATTGTAGATTGAGAAGTTAGTTATTGATCAGCATTGATTGATAATGTAAGTATTTAGATCCTGCCTTTGTTTTTTAGGACCTGATTATATTTCCTGATGACTGTGAATTTAAAAGGGTGTCTCAGTGTACTACCGGGCGTGTCTATGTGTTGAAGTTCAAGGCTGGATCCAAGAGACTTTTCTTCTGGATGCAGGTTTGTGAGTTCCTCAGTGTTTGTGTCCTGCGCTTCTCCGGGAGTTTTAGTGTGATGTTGTACAGTATAATGCCAGTGCATCTAGAGAAGATTTTGAGTGAGAACAATCATGAAATTGATAGGGAACAGTCAGCCACCATAACTTTCGATCGAGGTCATACCGTGTTTTCCTGAAAATCTGACCTACTCAAAAAATAAGTCCTAGCTTGATTTTTACACGTGCACCCAAGATAAGCCCTACCCCCAAAATGAGCCCTAATTAAGACCCCACCCACTCCCATGATGCACGGGTAAAAATTAAGCAAGGGTGGGGATGGGGGAGTCGAGCTGCCCGACTGCTTATCTCCAGACAGTTGCAGCCAGGCCTCGCACACCTCGGCCCCTTTCTTCTGCAGCCGGCAAGGCTTTCCTGAAGGCCTCTGTAGCCGATAACAGAGCTCTGGATTGAGCTGGAGCTCTGTTATCGGCTGCAGAGGCCTTGCCGGACGAAGAAGTTCCTGAAGGCCTCTGATAGTGAGAAAGAGGCTGGGGGCAATGTGCGCAAGTGAGGTGAGTCAGTGGACGACACCCCCACCCCATCCCACTCCAAAATAAGAAAATAAGTGTTTTTTGGTGAAAAAAAATGTAAGATAGGGTCTTATTTTGGGGAAAACACTGTATGTACCTTTGGGGGAGGGTCCGTTGTAACCTCGAATGGTCGCTAATTGGCCATAAATTGAGGACCTTTTCTATTGAGAAAGCTAAGATGTTAAGAATTATTCATCTGTCCTGAATAATTTCTTTCTTTCTTTCTTTCTTCCCAGGAACCTAAGACGGAGAAAGACGAAGAGCACTGTCGTAAGGTGAATGAGTACCTCAACAATCCGCCCATGCCTGGAGCTCTAGGAGGCAGTGGAAGTGGGGGCCATGAACTTTCTGCACTTGGAGGTAGGAGCCTTTTCCAAGAAGCTCTTTCTGCTCAGGCTAGTCATTTAGTTCTGGTTCTTTAAGGATTTCTTTTAAATACGCTTAAAAAATCTTTGATGCTGGCTAAATATCAGAATCACACATAAAATAGGAAAAATCCATGCTTTAATAGTAGTATGTATACTTTTAGATTAGGTAGCTTAGTATATGCAGTTCAATCAATCAATCAGAATAGAGCTGGAAGGGATCTTGGAGGTCTTCTAGGCCAACCCCCTGCTCAAGCAGGAGAGCCTATCCCATTCTAGACAAGGGGCTGCCCAATCTCTTGAAAACCTCTAGTGATGAAGCACCCACAACCTCTGGAGGCAAGCTGTTCCACTAGTTAATTGTCCTCACCTTTAGGAAGTTTCTCCTCAATTCCAGGTTGCTTCTCTCCTTGATTAGTTTCCACCCATTGCTTCATGTCCTGCCTTCTGGTGCTTTGGAAAATAGGTTGACCCCCTCTCCTTTGTGGAAACCCCTCAAATACTGGAAGACTGCTATCATGTCACCCCTGGTCCTCCTTTTCTCTAGACTAGCCATACCCAGTTCCTGCAACCATTTTCCGTATGGATTGTGGGAAAATGTTCTGAAAGGAAGGTGCGAAAATGCATTTTTGTGGATATCTGTTAAATGTAGCACCAAAGCTTTCATTCTGTTAAGCAGTTTGCATTGCATGGCATTTAGTTACACAATTATAAACATTTTGTCTTTTTAGGTGAAGGTGGCTTGCAAAGTCTTCTGGGAAACATGAGTCATAACCAGCTGATGCAGCTGATTGGACCAACGGGCTTAGGAGGACTTGGTAAAGTGCTTTCATGATATTTCCGTGAGAATGATATTTATTTAAATCTTGTCTTAGCTTTTAGTTTTAGAAAACCGCTATCTTGCCACTGAAGAGACTATACTTAAACCAAAGTGCCCTGATTTGTGAATGTTAGTATGGGATGCAGGAGCATTAGTTTAAACCACAATTGTCAAACTTGATCGCGTCATGTGACGTATTGTGATGCTTTTTGCCTTCGCGAAGCTGGGGTGGGCGTGGCCTGCTCGTGATACATCAGCCCACGGGCCGCCAGTTTGACAGGCCTGGTTTAAACCGTTTTGTTTTCTCCAATGGTTGGTCAACCAGCAAGACCTTTTGCCAGCCACTGAATTGATACCAAACTCCTCTTATTGCATGAATGCAGGTAGAATTGTCCTGTTGCTTTCTGGTATATGAAAGACCTAAGAATGGTGCTTCCAAATATTTCCACATTAATCAAAATTAATAGAACAAGGCAAAGAAGAACCTTTCCTCTTTCCTCTTTCCTTTCATTCCTTTTCTCCCCTTCCCTTTCACTCATTCACTTGTCTCAGTGTGGCATGAGATCCTCACTAAGCTTGTTTGGATAGTGTGATACTTTGGGGGAGGTGCACCTAGAGGTGCTTTAGGAAGGAGTAGATCATTTGATGTTACAATCCCTATTTGATTTTTCTCCACTACTGGCTGGTTGCCGAAGCCTTGACTTGAGGCTCAGGGTGTCAAGTAATAAAGTGAGAGGTTCCTTTAATAGAATCATTCCTCACATGGCCAATGTGCTTCCTTTTTTACTTAGTGCTGTTCAGGGTTCCACAGTAGAACATAGTTTTCTGAAGATGGTAACAATTGTGAACCTTTGCCCTGAAAGTGCTGCAACTGATCTCCAACATTTGCAGTTCTGAATGGGTGGTCTAGAACTTTTGGATTTTCATATGATCATGTTTGATTCAAGATTGGTTTGATACATGAAGTTTGTGGAAAACATGGTATGGTGCACACATATCATTTCGGTGATCCCTTCTGAGAGTTCGCAGCAAGATCAAGAGGCCCTCTCACCGATAACGGTTTTACGATGTGGGAAAGCACAATTTGGCCTCTCACGAGAGACCTATAAAGGAAATTAGGTGTGGAATAAACTTTTCCAAATACATGCTTTGGTAAACTTTTTTCTTAAGAAATGACTTTAAAAAAATTCTTATTGTTAATTGTGCTGATAGGTGGACTCGGTGCTCTAACAGGTCCCGGTCTGGCTAGTCTGTTGGGCAGTGGGGGGCCTCCAACGAGCAGCTCTTCTTCCAGGTAAGAACTTTTACTTACCATTTAAATGTCCTTTTACATATTTAGGTAGGGATAGAAGTTAATTTCATTATACTGCCCCCTAGAGTTGGACATGAGTGGTCAGGGCAGCAGTCCCCAAACTTTTGGGCACCAGGGACCGGTCCTGTGGAGAAAGGTTTTTTGGTGGACCGGAGGTGGTGGTGGTAATTCACATGCTTGCATCCCACGGGTGGGCCTTCGCTTGTGTGGCCTGGTTTCTAGCATGCCGCAGACCACGGATCAGGAGTTGGGAACCCCTGTGTTAGGGGAAACCTTTACCTTTAATGCTTTGAGACTTCTCAGCCTCACAGTAGAATACTTTTATGGCACAAAATCAGATCTCCTTTAGCTGAACCAATTGAGCCATGCTGTAATTGTGGCATCTTAAAGCTACCATAGTTATAGGGCACTCTGGGTAAAGAGTTCTTTCAATGCCAGTTTTGCACCTACAGGTGTGAGATGGGAAGGGACATTGTCAGTTCCTCAGGGGAGGTCCAAGGAGGATTGTAACAATTCAGAGAGCTTGTCAGCCTTCTGTGGAACTTTTATGGCTCATATTAGCCCCCCCCCCCTAAAGAATTATGCTTGTACAGATAGTCCTTCATTTACGGTTGCAATGGAGGCTGCCCATTAGGGTTGCAAAGCAGGTCCTCACATGACTGATCCAATTTTATGACTTTTATGATTTTATGAGGCAGTCATTAAGCAAACACAGTGATCGGTACATGAACCCAGTGTTCGCTATGGGGTGTTTTTGCTGAAAACCGGAACATCAGTTTTTAGCAAAAACATCAAAAATTGTAGTCATGTGACTCAAGCTGCTGCAAACAACCATAAATATAGGCTGGTTGCCAAGTGCCTGAAATGTGGTGTGACGGGGGAAACTTAGGAACTGGGTTGTAAGTACCTCTTTGGGGTCGTAATTTCAAACAGTTGCTAAGCGACTAGTCATAAGTCAAGGACTGCCTTTATTTGGAAAAAATATCAGTGTTGATTTATTTTCATAATTCTTGTGTTAACTATATAGACCAGCCGTCCCAAAGGTGCCTTTTTCAAGAGACAATGGGACTTTCTGGTTTTTCTTTGAAGACGTTTCACTTGTCATCCAGGAAGCTTCAACTCTGGATGGTGGGGAATTCTCCAGTATAAAATATAAAGGAAAATAGAAATAGGAAATTAAGGGAAGGAAAAACAGAGGGGGGGGGGGGATAAAACATGTAGTACAAGGAAGGAAAAAAACGGGAAACCCTGTTAACTTCCAACTGTTTTCAGCACCGTACAAGATGACAACATTACAACTTCAACTTTTTACTTTTACACATTAGTATGCACTAGGCATTAACAACAAATTTATCTTATCGGCAAAACCAAAGTGATCAAACATTTAACTTCTGGATTTCGTGCTCA
>JANHFL010005980.1:7923-22857 GCA_032468155.1 Oxyrhabdium leporinum
ACTGAAAGGTTTACCTAGTAAAGTAATGAAATGTCTGCAAGAAAACAAAAACAACCAAGCTCAGAGCACACCAAGGATCCCATAAACTATGGACTGTAATCTATCATGGTAATGGAGTGTGAATTGGTAGAAAATATGTTTTTTAATTCTCCATCCTGGGTCTAGAAAGAATAAATGAATGACATGCCCAGAGTCTTGTTTCTTTGATTTCCTGATCACAGCACCTTAACCACTAGAATATATTGGTACTCTGTGTGTTTGCGTGCGTTTGTGTGTGTGTATGTGTTGTAGATGCACAATACAAAAACTATGCTTTTATTTGACAATAGGAAAGCAACCCATCTTTTAATATTAACTAGAATAGCAGTGAAAAGATAAATCCTTTATTGGTAAGAGATTATCTGTCAAGAATTGGGATTCTTTTATATGTTCAAACTGACTAATTGTGTACAAGTAAGAGAATGTATGCATATTGATAATTCTTACCAAACAGTAGAATAGATTAATCATTTTTCAGATGGCAAAATCTAAGATATTATATAACCATTCATTCATCTCTGAAATAAATATTACACCTATTATTATTACATGTATATTCTGTACAGAAACATCTCCCATTAACTTCAGAGAAACATATTCCCAGGTAACTGTGTGTTTGTGTGTGTGTGTGTGTGTGTGTGTGTATGTGTGTGTGTGTGTATGGACACAATAACTTACAATACCTTATGGCAGCTGAGAATGTTTAAACTACTTTATATTATAATTCATAGTGTTTGAAAAAACAGAATTTGATATATTGAAGCATAGATATTGTGGTAATAATCCTCTGCTTACAACCACAATTGAGCCAGAAATTTCCATTGTTAAGAAAGTTGCTAATTGAATTTTGCCCCATGTTACAACTTCACTTGCCACTGTTGTTAAGTGAATCGTTGCACCTGTTAAGTTAATTACACTGTTGTTTAGTGAATCTGGCTTCCCCGTTGACTTTGACATATACCCAATGCAAAACTGTGGGCAAACACAGGCAATTTCATGGCAAGACACATGGATCACAAACTTTGAAGTCTTGGATGTTCCCTCTGGCATGGCATCTGGCGATAAGGTACAGGTAGTCCTCAGTTTATGACCAAAATGGAGCCCAAAACTTCTGTTCTTAAATGAGACAGTTGTTATTTGAATTTTATCCTATTTTATGATCTTTCTTGCTACAGTTGTTAAGTGAATCACTGCAGTTGTTAGTAACACAGTTGTTAAATGAATCTGGCTCCCCCGTAGACATTGCTTGTCAGAAGGTCACAAAGAGGATCACATGACCCCTGGGCACTGCAACTGTCATGAATATGAGTCAGTTGCCAAATGTCTGAATTTTGGTCACATGACCACGTAGAGGTTGCATCGGTCATAAGTGTGAAAAATGATCATAAGCGCTTTCCCCCCCTCAATCTGAATGTTAATAAATGGATGAGTGTAAGTCAAAGGACTTCCTGTATGCATCTAACTATTGTTGTTGTAGTCAAGGAGGGGTTAAAAGTATAGAAAAAGGATAGGCTTGGGAACAGGTGGAGCTTTTGAAGATTATACAGATTGTTAGCATGTGTGATGCACCGGCTAAGAACAATAGACTAGGATTGGGAGATGCATGGAAAACTCCCCATAAATGGCTATTTCTAAATCCATTTCTTTCAGGAAGAAACCCCTTTTTTTTTCCTGTAAACAGTGGGAAAGTTGGCAAAGCAGAGGTCCTTCCCAGATGAGGAATGAAAAATTCATCAGCTGTAGCTGTCTCCCCAACGATGCTCCATTTATGGTAAGAACCAAAAAGGAAGCAACTGGGCAGAATTTCAAAAGTAATTTGTAGGCGGCTTTAGATTCCCTAGAAACAAAGTCTTTATAATCCCTACATTCTGAAAATGTGGGCCATTCCTCCCATCCCACCGGTTTGATAGTCACCACGTCTATGCAAAGCCTAACTGGTTGGTCCAATTTTGGTCAAAGGTTTTGCCTTTTTAATTTTTTTCACGCTCCTCACGCTGGCCTTGAGAGACGACAACATGCAAAATATGCTTCCAAGCTAACAGTGTCTCATTAGCTCTGGTGCCAAGTGTCATAAACTCCGCACCAACTGAAGCCGACTCTCGTTTAGCACTGGCGTGGATTGTCTTTTCCCCCTATATAATTAGAAGCTGCTTTGCTGCATTTTTTGCAACGTGGGGTGAATCTGGGGCTGAACATGTGATTAAATACAATGCTGGGTTTTGCTGCTGAATTTATCCCTCTCCAGTACTGTCTCTGTTCTGTGTCAGAGCTGTCTCTGCCTCCTTGTGTCTGTGTTGCTGTGTTGTTTTCCAAGAAGCTAAGCTGTGTTTCAGATACGTACGGAAGGTGGGGACTGACAAACGGGGGGAAAGCTGCTTTAGTATGCACATCACGGCTATACTGCAGGGAGCAAGCAGTTATTGCACACATGAGCCAGGATAAACACTTGGTTACTCTCCTTATAAGCACCTCTTCCAACAGGGAGAGGAAATAAAGTGGGAGGAAGAAGCAGCATTTGAAGTAACCTTTTCCAAGGAGCAGGTAGAGCCACTAGTAGTCTCTCTCCCCATTTCTTACTAAAGAGACATGTGCTATTCCTGCTAAGGAGACGAGGCAGCATCTAAGGGTACAGACTTAAGGGGAGTAGCAACCTATCACAGGTAGGAGGCACTTTTTGACATCTTTCTCAATACTTGTCTTGGCTACTTGTTTCCTTTGCAAGGGCTCACTTTTTCAGACCTTTTGTCATGTTGGGGACGGTATTTCCCATCCTGAATAGAAAGGACCTTGAGGAAACCTTCAGGGTATTGCTCAGATATGCCCTCGTAGTCTTGAGTGCTCTTTAAAGTAGAAGAATGTCCCTTTTCTCACCTGGAAGCAGGGAGTGCATTCTGAATGCTAAAATGCAGCTAGAACTGCAGCTGTTCTCTTTTTCTAAACGAGTCCATGTCACAAACAAAGTAGAAATGAGCCATTTTCAAACAGGAACAGCTGCTATATATATTTAGCAAGTAGCATTGTTGCTTTCCCTCCAATTTACTACAATAAATTGTCTGTGTGTTGTGAAGGAAGAACGCATGCTCTGGTGTACTCAAAATTATGCTGAGAGTTAATGTACTATTATATTTTCATAGGAATGAATGAATCTTTCATCATGAGTTCCGTAAAGTTTTTTCTGGGACAGCTTTGTCTTCTGCAGTTGTTCTTTGTACTTCTTAATGACGAGAGTTTCAGGTCCTCTGATTTTGCAATTGTGAAGGAGGAAAGAAAAAAATATAGGATGTATGGAAAGCTGCTGGTCTTTTTTCATAATTTTTATGTTAGTCTCGGTTTTATTTTAGGAATGTGCATATAACATTGGATTGTTCTTGCTTATCCTGAGGTTTAACAAAAATGTTTCTTTTGGACAGAAGTGAACTGAATGTTTGCTGAAACTTTTTCATATTGTGTCATATCATGTCATATTGCATCATATTGCATTGGATTTATACAAGTCAGTGATTTAAAAGTATGTATGTACAAGCAAAAATAAGGATTTTTTGGTGGAGCAATCCTAGTGATATTAAAAAATTGTTAAAACTATTGCTGAAATTTTTAAAAAGCATATTGTTAAACATTAATTAATTGTATTGCATTTTGATGAAACATAAGCTTGGACATTTTACTAAACAACAAACTCAACTAGGTTGTGTTCAAGAATATAACAGAATATACATAAAATTTGACTTTCAAAATGCAACACCAAGCCATTGTTGTTATTTTAATCAACTTTTTAGAATATAGTCTCTGTTTAGAATGCAGATAATATTTCTTAATATTTTATGTAATGCTCAGACTGGGTTTTGTTTTTTTTTAAAGTTGAAGGGATCTGTTGTACTTTAGGTAGGAGTTTAATTGAATAGAAAAAACACTTTGTGACATAACACTGAATGATTTTTGTCACTGTACAGTTCATAGCTTCATTTTGAAATTGTGCTTATATGGAAGTTCCTATGAAATATACTATCTCTTCGAAGATATACACAGAGCCTCAAATAATCTTAACAGGATACAGTTAACACATAACCAGTAATCGCTGGTAAGCATAGGGTGTCGCTATAATCTTCTTTAAGAGCACCAGTATTAGGTTGAATAAAATATGACTTTCTTTTGTCCTATTATGTTATTTAAACTGATTTTGCAAATAGCAACACTTAAAAATACCTGCTGATAAGATACCAATGTACACAATACAAGCCATTATATATACTATTATTTGATGCCCCATAAATTCAAAATGTATGCCTACATTCCATAAAACATTGAAAAGACATATTTGCTACCCTCTGTTAAGAGTGATGCCTTAAAGTTCACCAAACTGTATATAAAGCAGATTTTGTCAATTTGTTTTCAAGGTACTTTCCTCATAATAAAGTGCAATGCATGAAAAACATTAAAAGATATGCAGAAGCTTTAAGGCATGTGATATCTCTAGTGTTTTAAGAGTTTGTTTTTGAATGCTTCATTCAAGGAAAGGAGAAAAGTAAAAATTCCAATTCTTATTACTCAAATGTCTGAGGAATGAATACAGTAATTCCGTGGTCCAAATCAAACCGGACCACATACATTCATTTTGATTATTGTTGCGAGCTTGCCAGAATGCTTTAGACTTTGTAAGGCATCACATCTTTTTTTAAAAAACAATTGAAACTTTACATTTCCATGTTGTAGTTCAAAGATGTGCAGCCAAGAAAATTTTTTATGTTTATATGCTTTTATCCATGTAACTTATATTTTGTTGCAGACCAGGGTTTCTCAACCTTGCAAACTTTAAGATGTGCGGACTTCAACTTTCAGAATTCCCCAGTCAGCCTTGAAGTCTACACATCGTAACATTGTCAAGGTTGAGAAACAATGCTGTAGACATTCTGTAAGATCTGGATTCAGGTTTTCATAGCAACACATTCTTAACATGAGTTGAAGCACAACTGAGCAGTCACTTTACATTCATTGATGTCTTGACAATTGGAACTGATATTTTATATCAAACTGGAAAGTACCATCATGTAGTAGAACTACTTAATATTTTAGCAATTCTTCAATCCCTCTAAATAATATTTTTTTTCGTGTTTAAACATTTTATTAGAGTATAGAATAAAATACAAAATATAAAAGCAAATAGGAAGACACGGGGTGGGGGAAGGGGAAAGAGAAGTGAGGAGGAGAGGGAGAAAAAAAAAAGGCATTGATGTCCGACTCCTTCTGTTGCAGTAAAATAAAGCATTAACATCAAACCACAACTTTTTACTTTTTCAGAATAATATAAACTATCCATTTCTATAACAACGAATCAATCGAATTAGTAAAACCCAAAATCAAAGTTTCATTTTTTTTCCATCTCAAGCACAAAGTCCAGAAGCGGCAACCATATGGCAAGAAAATTAAATAAATTCTTTTCTTTAATCAAAACAGTCAATTTAGCCATTTCTGCCAACTCCATCAGCTTCTCGTCCATGGTGGGAATCGAAATGTCCTTCCATTTTTGTCATACAGGAGTCTTGCTGTTGTCAACATGTATAAGATCAAAGTTCCAATTTTTTTCTCCAACTTTTTTTCCATTAAACCCAAAATAAAAGTTTCTGTTTCATCTTTATCTTCGTTTTAAGAATTCTCTGTATTAAAGTATGAATCTTACTCCAAAATTTCTTTGCTTTATCACATGTCCACCATAAATGATAAAAAGTCCCTTCTTTACTTTTACACTTCCAACATTCATTGAAATACCTTTATACATTCTAGATAACTTATCTGGTGTTAAATACCAGCGATATATCATCTTATAGAAATTTTCTTTTAAGTTATAGTTTAGTGTAAATTTTAAAACTTTCATCCACCTATTTTCCCATTGGTCAAGCATCACATTATATTCAAGATTCCTTGCCTACTGAATCCTTCAATGTTTTATATGTTCACTTTCCAAATTCAATTTCAGTAACATTTTTTAAATCTTGGCAATAATATGTTCTTCACTACCATATAGTAAGATTTCTAATTCATTTTTAACCAAATCAAACACATAACTCTTTTCATCTATTTAAAATCTTTTTTTAGTTGTTGATATGTAAATCAATAGCAAACATAACCTTCTAATTCAAGTTCTTCCCTCGACTTTAGTGTAGGGTCACCAGAGTTGAAAGATAATATTTTACCATATGTCCACCAGTCTGGCTTCGCCACCATTTCTTTTCTAAAAAAAAGCTTCCTGGTGGGAACTTCATAAAGAACATTGTTTTATATTTATTCCAAACTCTTAGTATGGCACATCTAGCAAAGTGATTATTAAAATCAACATTAACTTTAATTTTATCATACCATAGATAACTGTGCCATCCAAACCTTAATCCATGGCCCTCTAATTCAAGTAGCCTCTTGTTCTGGAGGTTCACCCACTCTTTTAACCAGGCCAGACAGCATTAATCAAAATACAATTTCAAATCTGGTAAAACTAAACCTTGTCTTTCCTTAGCATCTTGTAATAGCTTGTAACTAATTCTTGTTTTTTTTCCCTTGCCCTATAAACTTGGAAATATCCCTTTGCCATTATTTAAACGGATTATCAGATGTGAGTATATATATATATATATATATTTGGTAACATGTTCATTTTAATTACAAATATATATATATATATATTTGGTAACATGTTCATTTTAATTACAAAAATTCTACCCAATAGTGATAAATGCAGTTTGTCCCATCTTTGTAAGGCCTGTTTAATATCCCTCCAAAGAGGGATATAATTATTTGGAAACAATTGTATATTTGAATTGTCAACATAACCCCTAATTCTCAGTCCCTTGGTGTGCCTTGTGAAGAGGGGCAGGTTGCTCTCCTCCTGAGTAGTCGGGTCAGTTTACAGTATTCTCACCTTCTCTCCACTCTCCGTGCTCAAGGATCAGGAGGGGGTGGTCCTTGCTCATCGCCTGAGCTCAGTCTCTCATGTTCATTGCTTAGCCTCTCTTGGTCACCCTTCCTCCCTTCCTCCTTGCCTACAAGCCATCCCAATTGTGAAAGGCTCTGGCCTGACTGGGCCTGCTCCTCCCCATTTTCCTACCAACCCAATGAAGCTGCCCGCTCAATCTCCCTCTGCTCCGGTTCCTCCGCATATTCAGGCTCCGACGGGGGCATGACAATATATTGATAATACAGTCTAAATGACAATATAGTAATTGCAGTTCTGCAAATTATGCTTTTTATAGTTTTCATTGCTTTAGATGCCTTTCATTGGGCTTTTGTTGTATGATTTGATTATTTTTTGTGTGTGTTTGTGTTTGTGTGTGTGTGTGTGTGTTTAACAAGCTGCCCAAGGTCATGTATGTGAAATGTCACTATATAAATTGAGCAAATAAATACCAACTTGTGTATGAACTTTTAATGTCTTTTATAGAGATCTTTAATGTGATTTGGAAAGAAGTTTCTTGTGTTCTTAAGCAGAATGCAAAGCTAAGACCATAACTTAATATAACTTAAATAGCTGAAAACATATTGGTGGATCACCGAGGTATATTGCTCATGTGTTTTCTATTCTAATAAAGCACGAGAAACTGAAATCAATCAGTTCCTGCGCAATGCCATCCATTATTGCAAAAAGACAGACGTGTCCACCTAGACTAATGAGCAAAGTAAATCATAATGTGATATTTAAACTCTGCTATAAATATGAACTCTTGCAGTTCTCTTGAGTGTCCAGTAACTCTTCATGCACATATTTTAATGTAATGAGTGTTTTCCAAAGCAAAAACCTAAATATAGTTGCTTCCCTAATAATATATGATCATAAATGTTATAGTAATGATGAAGCTATTAGAATTTAATGCGTGTTTGGGGGAAGAGATTGAAGTAGGCGATGAATTATAGGCTCATCTATATTCCTGAAGATGTTCCTAATAATGTTTTTCTGCCCTTTTATATATTGACTTAAGTCAACAGGAACCGAAGTTTGTGCAGAATTACAGCCTGACTCTGATACATTATCTTGAGAGTCATTTCAGCAACAGCTTTCCAAATGGTGGCATTTGCTACCTTAGGAACTGCTCTTTGTCCATTCTTGATTAATTTTAGATATCAGGCCAAGGTCACTTGCTATAAGTAGTTTCTGATTATCATAGATTGATTCAGTGAGGCATCTATAGGCACTTTATTCAGTAAATTAATTTTCTACCCAGGTAAATAGAGTAAAGATTCCATTCACCTGTTTTAACAAGAATAAAAGAAAAATTGTTCTTCCTCAAAAGATGAGAGTGAAATGGAATCTGATCCTTACTAAGAATTCTTGCTACAACGAAGATCCACCCCACAAATTAAGTGACTGGGTGCTTTTTTCTAACCACTTGAAACTTAGGAAACTTAAATTTCATTACAGTGAAAGAACAGTATTGAAAAATTCAATATAAAAAAAAAATTGATGAAATAAGGGTAATTATGCAAAACCAAACAGGATGTGGTTAACAGTGCCATAACAAGTACTAAAATCAAAGTTATAAAAATATACAATAGGCCGACTTAGTCTGAAGAAAGATGAAATAGATAAAAGGAAGGCAAAACTATAACATTTTGTTTGTTTTTAGTTTGTTATAAGATGGGTGGACAGGAACAAACTTCAACGGGTAGTTAGGACTGCAGAAAGAATAATTGCAACCATCCTGCCTTCCATGGAGGACCTGTATATTGCACAAGCCAGAAAGAGAGCTGAGAAAATATCTACAGACACCTCACATCCTGGATATATACTGTTTCAACTTCTCCCCTCAGAACAGCACAATAGGGCATCGCATGCCAAAACAGTTAGACACAAAGACAGTCCCCCCACGCCATCACTCTGCTAAACACCTAATTCCCATGTACTATATTATGCCTAAAGATATTTACCCATGTAGTAGGCTGTATTGCTATTATCCTTCTCATCTTTTCATCTTCCTCATCTCTCCTACTACCTTCTCCTATTGGTATCTTATGATTTATCACTTGTTATTTGAATCTTATGATTTATGTTTGTGTCTTATGACTTACGATCTATCCACTTTGTTGTTTGTATGTATACTGAGAGCTTATGCGCTTGAGACAAATTCCTTGTGTCCAATCACACTTGGCCAATAAAGAATATTCTTATAAATGTTATAAACAAACAAACAAACAGTAACCTCTTGAATTTTGTCTGCCAAAAATTCTCTCTCTAATTTTCTTCTCTCTCATCTATCCATATCCAAGTTAGAAATGCCTGGATCTTGAATGATGTGTTCTTTTCCCCAAGAGTGATTGATTATATATTCATTAAATGTCTACCCTATTGCAATAGAATGATCCTTGGCACCTTACCTAGAATATGACAAGTTAAAACATTAACAGTTGGATAAAGGTCCAAAACAAGGGCAATCAAAAATAGCATAAAAATATGGCACCATATATGTCTATGGAGATTCTCAGTCATCCAGGTCACGATTGCATTTTCAAAAGGCAACAGGACTTTCTTTGTTTTTCCTTGAAGACGTTTTGCTTCTCATCCAAAAAGCTTCTTTAGTTCTGATTTCAGTCAGAACTGAAGAAGCTTTTTTTGGTGAGAAATAGAACATCTTCAAGGAAAAACAAAGAAAGTCCAGTTGCCTTTTGAAAAAGCACCTTTGGGACATGCTATCATATATCCCATTAAGAGAAATTCACCCCCAAATAGTTTGGTCTTCTACATTCTCCTAAAAAGACAGCAAGGAGGAAGGTAACCTGTTTTCTGTCAGATGGCTGTTCCAAACTGTTGCATTTGCAAAGACAAGAAGCCACCTGTCCTGCCAGAACATCTTGGAAGTGTGGGACTATACATAGCTACACCCTATACATAGCTACACCCTTTCTATCAACCATGCTGATAGTGGTTGTAGAAAGAAGTCTTGTAGCATGAAGTTGTAAAGCCAGATATTTAGTTTTCCATTTTAAGTTCAGTTTTCTACTTGTTTCACTCTCATTTGGCTCAGCCTGCTTCCACTCATTAAAATATTTGTTTGGAAGCCAGGAAACATTTGAAATAGCTGTATTAGAAAGCTACAACCTGCATGACCTTTAAGCAAAATCCTGTTTTATTTGTCTATATTCTTTTAGTCATTTTTAATGCTCTCTTTTGTATTTGTTAGAGACACATCCTTTAAAAATGTCTAATTGAAAGAATGCATTAGTTAGCTTGTGACCTTTAGGGTCAAATGTTAGGGAGGTTGATAACCAATAATCTGACTTTTTTTGCTTCAATTAATGAGTGACTTTGCAACTCAGAACCTTTGAGGTTTGTTTACCACCATGGATTGCAAAAGAACCAGTAACTGCCAGAAATTGGCTAATGACTTATTAGTTTTCTTTTAAAAAAATCTGCAAAATAAAGAAGCATAGTCGGAAGTGGTTTGTTTACCTTACATTATTTCTATGTTATGGGTGTACCCTCTGCACCTTTTCCCCCAGCATTATTCACTGTTTTCGTTTAGTCAGCCAGGAAAAAGGGTAACACTATCATTTGCTCACTTCCTTCCAGTTTTGTTATGGTTAGGCAAAAAAAATAAATCTGGCATGATACAATAGTAATAAATCCCATCAGTGTATAACATACCATGCTATCATGGCATTATATCTCTATAATTAGCTAAAGAGTAGAGATTATTTTAATTAAACTAATTTCAACATTTGATGAATTGTTAATGGGTTTGTATTCTCATTGTACAAAATATTGATTTGAACTCTGGGCTATAGTGTTGAGCCAAAAGATACTGAAATAACTTGACTGATTGGTCTTGAAGATTTTTGACAGTTGAGGGAATTTGCAATCACAGACCATAATGGAGATAAAAAGTTGGAGCTCTGAAGGTCCCATTGGCATCAATGGGGATATCCATATAATCCAAGCATGTTTTCTTAGATACCTCATTGTGTTCACTGAGCTTATCTCTTAAAAAAAAACCAAACCAAACCATACATCTAGAATGTGATCTCAAAGCTAGAGCTAGGAAGTACATTTTACTAAATTGTTGTCCAATTCCCACAACCTTTTGTCAGCATGACCAATGATGGCAGTGAAGAGAATTACAGTCCAACAATAGTTTGAGATATACTCATTATCCCCTTCTGCTCAAAAGTCTAACTGTAGAATGTAACCCATTCATTTCACTTAATGCTTGGTTTAATCTTTAATTAAACGTGTCTTCAGATAGAACTAAAGGTATATATAATTTTGTTTCTAAAGGTAGATTAGCTCAGATGCTTTTTCAGGTTTTTACAGCAGTTACTAGTTTCAATGCACTTATAGCACCAGCCTCAGGTAGTCCCAAAGATGATTTTTTTTTCAAGAGGCAACTGGGCTTCCTTGTTTTTCTTTGAAGATGTTTTGCTTCTCGTCCCAGAAGCTTCTTCAGCTCTGACTGGATGGTGGGGAATGGAAGGATTTATATTCCTTGCAGACAGTTGGCCATTTGCATCCTTTTAGAGAGTCATTGAGGCACTGTGGTTCATAAATACATGGCACAACACTGGAGAACATACCCTTCAGGGCAAGATTCAGCAGTCCATCTGCATTTGAAAGACAAAGGCCACTCTTTTGAAGACAGCAAAGTCCACATTTTGGACAGAGGACTGCTGGTTTGAAAGAGGGTTCAAAGAGGCCATCTATGTCAAATTGAACAGCCATCTCAACAGAGGGGGAGGGGTATGACATCATCTATCTCCAGTCTACAACATGGTCCTTTCAACAGTTCCAAGAAGGCTGCACACCCATTTCCACCACTCAGGTGACCCTGATGACATAGATAAACCTTCAAGTGGCCTCAATGACTCTCAGAAAGAATGCTAATGAGCAGATGACTGCAAGGAATATAAATCCTTCCATCCTCCACCATTTGGTCAGAGTTGAAGAAGCTGACAACCATGACCTGGATGACTGAGAATCTCCATAGACATTCAGCTTACCAATTCTTTATTGTAGCAAGTAAACTATTAGTTTAATTATATGGGATCAAAGTCTGAAAAGGAGAACCAGCTGCAACTTCTAACATTCTAATTTGTAATAATTGTCAGGAATACTACCAGCTCTTTTTAAAGCTGAACTGGAGACCTATGTAAATGTCTTGGCTGAAGAGTCAGCAGGGGGTTGGACTAGAAGACCTCCAAGGTCCCTTCCAACTCTGTTATTCTGCATTTGAACAATGAGATATCAAATCTAAGATTGCATTTCAACCACTGAAAAAGAATGCAGTTTTGACAACCATGTTCTTAAGAGTTAGTTTTTTCTGGCTACCATACCAACAATATTTTATTGATGACTACACACATTTTATTGTAGCATAAAGATTATGAAGATCATGCCAAAGCACATCTTCAGACACTAACTCCATACCCGCCAATTGTGCAAAAGACCTTTATGAATTTTGGTAGTTATTGTATCAAGTCTGTAAAGCTACCAAATAGCAAAAATATTATTCCTGTATCTCTTTATAGTCACCTGCGGGTCATCTGGAGTTCTGCAGCCTATGTGAGAGTCCCAGTTTCATGAATTACTCTCTCACACAAATAGATACAAATGTATCCCACATACATATAACACCCCCCATACTGAGATGTCAATTATATTAGGGATGTTATCTAAGTTTATCCTAACTCAATGATTTTTAAGAATCTTACACAGTACATGGGAGTGATGGGTGGTAAACCTTAAGACCTTAGATCAGGGGTGTCAAACTTGCATCGTCATGTGATGTATCATGACTTTTTTCCCCTTTGCTAAACCAGGCATGGGCGTGGCCAGAATGTGATACATCCAGTCCACGAGTTTGACAGCCCTGCCTTAGATCTTACATTGTTTATAAAAGTGCCATTACAGTAGCCTTAACAACAGTAATTGGGACTGCAATTTCCATCACTAAGCAATGCAGTCATAAAGAGCAATGTCACATGACTGCACCACTTAGTGACAAATTCTGGTACTTCTGGTTGCTGTTAAGGAAATCAGTGGTTCATTAAGCAAGGACACCACATGGTCACCATTTGTGAGCTCCTTCTGGCTTCCCTAATGACTTTGCTTGTAGGAAGGCAGCAAAGAAGGTCACAAATGGCACTAACGTGACTACGGGATGCTGTGACATGGTTAGGTATCACTCGTTCAGCAGTGTTGTATGTTCAAACAGTTGTTGAACAAGTGGTTGTTAAACAAGAACCACCTGTATTTGCTACAACAGCCAGGAATTAGATTTGCACTTTAACTTGACTTAGCGTTTTAAGTTAAACATTTTTCATTTATATAGTAAATTTTACTTTGTGAAATACTAATTTGTAACAAATGGATAGATATCATGTTTGCAAAGTTACTTGGTTAAATAAAGTGCACAGTAGAATTTGATGTTTTCTAACTTGAATCCCTGCAACAATAATTAACGCCATTCTGCATCAAGAACTACATACCACAAACTGCTGTTGTGTACCACCCATTGACGTACGTCGTTGGGTGTCTTGATGTGCTCTAACTAGCAGTTGCACTAGTCGTGGTATTGCACCTTGTTCACGCAATGGAGCATGATTTGCTGGACAGAGCGCAAGATTGCGGATCAAGCCAACAGTAGCCTGCAAATGTATGGAATACAATTAGAAAAGGTAATGACATGCTGCAAAATATTCTGGAATTTAGTTTTACAACTCAAAATGAAAATAATTTTAATTCATTGCATCCTTGTAATAGATTTCTTAGAGGTCAGCTAGATTTTGTTCACTTCATCCTCTCTATCTCAAACCAAAGACTATAGTGGTAATGTGGTTACCTAATCACCTCACCTTTATAAGAGGCCAGTGGGATGGTGGATGCAAGAGTTTAACCACCACTGGTAGACCATAATGAAGACGCACTGCATTTTGGGCCATTTCAGCTTCTTGATGCCGACTGGTGAGGTGGCGGAGGGCACAGATAGCTGGCTCAGTGATGTCTTCCCTGTCACCAGCACGGAGAACTGTGCGCACAAGAGCCTCAATTCCACCAACTTGGCACACCATCATTTTATTCTTGTAATTATTGCAAGTAAGATTAGAAAGGATGCCAGCAGCACAGGTCACAACATTGATATCATCTGATACCAAAAGCTGCACAAGTGTTCCTAGAAGACCTTCCATGCCTTCCTGTAAGAAGAGGTGCATTTAACATCAGCCTTTCTGTGAGAAATAGTAACCCTGAAGTACCATATCCACCTCACCCCAGATCCATTTGTATTGCATTGGGGATTTTGGTTAAGACACCCTCACTTGTGGGCTCTATCAACACGATAGGAGACTTTTCAGGAAGGACAGACACAGATAAACAGTCTTTCTATATATAGTGGAAATAGGGTAGGCAGACTCAGCATAAACAGCACAGCTCACCAAAAGCATTTTTTTATATCCAAGTGAGCAGAGGGAACAGGAGAAAAGAAAAACTGATTAAGGGAACTCAACCCTTGTGAAATACCAGCAGCATCCTGGTTAACAATCCTTCAAGGGACAGTATTGGGTTTTCCAACTAAAGGTATATTACAGGCTTCATTATACTTTGATGTTGGGAAGATAAGGAATTGCCTCCTGAAAAAACATCATTGGAACAGGATAAGGAATTGTTGAGGAATACTTTCAACATCAAGGTGAATGGCTTATTTCTAACAGGAATGGAGCAAATTAACACTGGAGAAGCCTCTTATTTAAAAAATACTTTGAATTCATTTTCATTTGATTTATATAAAGCACTATGGAAATGTTCACATCATGGAACTTGCTTTATTATTATTGGTGTATGGTGCTGTTGCATTAGCCAGGAGAAAACAGCGCTATTGCACAGTAGCAATAGCACTTAGACTTATATACCGCTTCACCGTGCTTTTA
>JANHFL010005980.1:48410-60385 GCA_032468155.1 Oxyrhabdium leporinum
AGAAAGAAAGAAAGAAAGAAAGAAAGAAAGAAAGAAAGAAAGAAAGAAAGAAAGAAAGAAAGAAAAGAAAGAAAGAACTCTGGGCGACCTATAACATTAAAACTATATAAGTAATAGTTTCATATTTTTAATGTTTTAAGAGTTAAGGTTTGGTAAGTTTGGTAAGATGGATGGAAAAGGAAAAGAAAGAAAAAGTAAGAGAAAGAAAGAAAGAAAGAGAGAAAAAAGAAAGAAAGAAAAGATAAAGAGAGAAGGAAAAAAAGAATACAGCAATATCTCAAGACAATTGTATATGGCAGAGTTAGGGATATATAAAAGGAAGAGATATTTACCATACAGCTTGGGTTAAAAATGTATTAATCTTGAAGAGGTCAAGATGTGTTGGAATACTCAGTTGTATATTCATAAGATTAAAAAATTTCACACCCATGCATAACATGCCTTCATATGTCTCTTTCTATAAGGCAGGGGAGAGGGAATAATACCAGATCCCTCTCTGAGGTCTGAGTTTTTTCTTCCTCTTGGAATGGAAGCCCAATCAAGCCTTTTTCTGGAGGGCAGTCAGTGTGCATCTTCTCTAATATAAACTTCAAAACCTGTCACTTCTAGAGAAAAAGTACCCTGATTATCAGTCAATTGTTAGACAGAAGATGAAGTGAAGGTGATACGACAGCAGCTTTTTTGTTCAAGATTCAACTTGGCTAGCAGACGCAGTATTTTTGCTTCATGTATTCTTTTATACATACTTAGAATAATCATCAGTAGCAATTATTATAGGGTGAAGTCCTTTGTCAAAGAAAATTACATTCATCATAGGATCCATACCGAGCCAGAGCCATTTAAAGACAGAAAATGCTACAGATCATAGCTTGCATTAATTAATTTAATTCCTTTTTTATTATGCCATAACATCCCAATGTCAAGGTGCATAAAAGCATTTTTTCATGCCTGTGCTCTTAGATACTCAGCATCTTCATATCTCCAAAAAGCTGTGACTGAAAAGACCACTTGTAAAGCTGAAATGAACCTCTTACTCATTACTTAAGATGAAATTGACCTTGAGGTGGTTAATGACATTTTGACCACACAGTCTCCTCTTTACTTACGGGTCTTAAAGCCAATAAAATGTTTCCATTCCTTTTTCACAGTGTCTGAAAAATGTGAGTTTGATTTGTGTTAAGCATCCTTTATAACAGCTGGTTATCCAGTACTTGGACACAATCCAACCAATGTAAAGCAATTAGATTTGTTCTTATTTGTTTTTTCTTTTAAAAATAAGAGTTGGGAGGTAGACGTTCTCCGGAAATATGCTTAGAGTTGTACATAAGTAAAAAAAAAAATGCTGTTTACAAGAATAGTGGTTTATATAGTAAATTATTATTATTTTTAAACATCTGAATGGCAACCACTGTCTTAAAAATATTTTTTACTGTCTCATACACTAGAGAATGACAAGTCTGAGAAAATACCCAGTAAAATATTAATGTATCATCTAAAATACAGCAACATCCCAGCTCGGTTTACCTGTTGTGTTAACCTGTAATTTGTAGTTATAGTTTCTTGTCAAATCTATAGTGGCAGATGTAGCATGAAGACATAAACAATGGTTTTTAAAAAATGGAGTGGATTTCATGCTACATCCAAACAAAACGAACTACACATGGGTTTCTGTAATGGGTGAACGTAAGAATTTGATCTTGGATAGAATTTTCTGAAGATTCAAGAAAATAATCTAGTTTCTGAAGCCTGACTTGTCTAAATCCAAACAACCAATACTTTTTTCAAAATGACTTTAAATATTCCTTTCTGAAAAAAGAAACCTGCAATTACTGTATCTTTTGCTTACTTATGGGATGAGGGTTCCTTGGGGTACTTTGAGATTTATTGTTTTCTTGCCTAGTTTGGGTAATGAAATGCCTGCAAAAAAAAAAAAAGAACCAAGTTCAGAGAGCACCAGGGACCCCACAGCTCTTCCCCTTCTTCTCTCTTCCTCCACTCTGCTAACTTTCCTCCCTTTTACCACTGATGATGTTACCTAGTTTGGGTAATGAAAAATCTGCAAAAAAACAACCAAGTTCAGAGAGCAGCAAGGACATCTCATTACAACCCTGAGCTTCTCCTTTATTAGTACTTATGGGGGATAACTGATAATACTTAATATAATATATTCTACTTAATATGTCTAAACATAGAATCCATCTTCCATTAACCCCAATCTGTCTTTATAATATTAGTTTAAATTATTTAATTAGTAGCATGGTGATATTATTCCATTGGGATGGAGGAATGTTGATGATGTTGCTTGCCATACTGTAAAATCAATAATAAAGTACAATAAAAATCTCAAATGCCACAAGAAAAGCAATAATTAAATAATCAAATTCATAGGACATGCCACCTGCCTAATCCTAACTCTAATCCAAGATCCAGGGAAAGAGCCAGGTTTTTACAGCTCTTTTGAACAGGCTAGGGTGAGAACCAGAAATCTCTCAGGAAAGAGGTTGGTGGGGGGAGAGGGCAGATCCTGAGACACACAAGGCCTGTTGCCTAGTTTCCATCAGGTGAGACTACTCAATGGATGGGATCTGGAGTCTGCCGTCTTTTCTCAATTATATAGGCCTGGTAAAACTAATACAGATGGCTCTTTAAATAACTATCCCTATCCATGTAGGTTGCAGGTCAACTCTGCAGCTCAAGTAAGAGTATTGATACTGTTCATTTCGTGTCTCAGTCCTCAGGAAGGAGTTAAGCAGTCTTTGGTAAAATATCACTGGGACCTCTATTTTAACTAATTCCTGTACAACCCTGAATGAATGAGAAATGTCAATACATCTGATCATTTAGAATATTTTGGATGGAATTTCCAACTATGGCTTTCCAATTGTCTGCACCGACTTTTTTCTAAGAAAAAAACATCCCTATGAGGGAATTGCTTTGAAACTCAATGGGATTTCTCCTAGGTAATTCTAGCAGTTGTCGCAGTTCTCAGGATCAGTGCTAAAGAGCTGAGATTCCATTTCTTCTTCCCGTGCACTCTGCTCAAAAGACCATCTCAGCTTCCCTACATTGCTTGGATGAAAACATTTCAAATGGATCCAACTAACAGGAAGCGTAGCTAGACTCTTCATAGCTGTGTTCTGGTAAAACAATAAAACATTTCAGTGCAATTATATAGACAGGTACTCCTCAAAACTTACAACTAGTTGCTTAGTGACTGTTCAAAGTTACAACAGTACTGAAAAAAATGACTTCTGACCGTTTTTCACACTTAGTGACTGTTGCATGATCAAAATGCTTGGCAACTGGCTCATATTTATGACGGTTGCAGTGTCCTGGGTCATGCGATCCCCTTTTGCGACCTTCTGACAAGCAAAATAAACAGGGAGGCCAGATTCACTTAACAATCGGGTTACTATTTTAACAACTGCAGTCATTTTTTTAACGGGTGTGGCAAGAAAGGTCATAAAATGGGGCAAAATTCACTTAGCAACTGTCTCGCTTAGCAACAGAAAGTTTGGGCACAACGGTGCTTTTAAGTCAAAGACTACCTACATGTATGTATCCAAAAATGGATACATTTTGCAAAATGGAAAGCTACATTTAAATGAGGTATTGTCTTGGTCTCAGATGGGTCATGAAGCATCTTCTTTTATATCAGTCCTTTGTTGAGGCATCACCGATCCTGCATACCCATCGATCATGGTTTTTCTGGTCTTGAGTGTCAGCCTTGGGAGTCCTATTTGTAGAAGGCTTCTGCGGCTGCCACAATTAGTGCCTGGGAATATGGGAGGGGGGATGTTCGCATGGAGCTGGGGGTATTAGACACAACAGCATTCTTCCCCAGAGAGTCAAGGACAGGTCAACCTGCACCTGGAAGAGGAGTGTTTGAAGGAAGGGCTTCAGTTGGGATGGTGTTTGATTGGGTCATGTGGTCAGTGATGAGGGCAGGAGGACGGATCTTTGAATTTCTCTTGGGGAGGGAAAACCTGAGACTTTCAGATTCAGGTTTTTCCCAGATGTGCCAATATGACTTCTTCAATCAATTCTTACTTGGATGAACTTTGTTTCCGAGTGCTGAATGGAAAAGGGGGGTTTCATTGGAATGCTGACAGTGAGACTTGTCCAGATTCTGTTCCTGTCTGATACAAAAAGAAGAAGAAGAAAAACATAACCAAGCCACAGAAGCAATTGATCATAGGCAACGGAATGAGGGGCCCAGAAGAAATGTTACCTGGATATCTCAGTGTAATTACTTGAAGAGGATATCTAGCTCCATCATATCAAACTGCCCAACTGCATCTTATGGCAGAGAATACAGACACGTTTCATAAAAAGTGTTCGGATAATAGGCTTAGATTCTCACGCAGGGGTGTCGAACTGGCGGCCCACGGGCCAGATGCGTCATGCATAGGCCACGCCCACCCCAGCTCCACGAATGGGGAAAATGTCATAAAATATCACGTGACAGCAATGTGACACAGCGAGTTTGACAGCCATGTACAGGCAGCTTCGTTTGCTAATGGGAATCCACAAAAATCAGTCACAGATTTCATCAGAAGTGAACTCGTGCGATTGGCTTGTGAATGAGCGTGCTTACAGCAAACATCTGCTTAAAACAGTTTCCTTTTTAAAAGGAAACATGCAAGCAGATTACATATTGGGATGTTGCAATTAAAAACAATGTTTTTTAAAAATATGAATATTAAAGCTACTGTATATGCGAAGCTATGCCTTAAGACAACTTGTGTAACAGGCTTATTAGGGAAGATGGTAAACAACAACAAACGGGAGTCCACCCATGAATCTTAATGTTTGTACAGCTGAATACTGTGACAGCAACCAGATGTTTTGGAAAGCTGATGCAGTATATAAAATAAAACTGGAATGACTTATAATGGAAGTATCTGTGAAAGAGAAAGGAGGAGGAAATAACATGTTTGGATCCAATGTTGGGAGTATTTTCTGTGTGAATCTAGGAAAGAGAAATGGAGCTACACCCCACTGTAGTGCCAGGAGCAGAGGATGTGGTTTGATTGATAGCTGAGAAAAATTCTCATGCAAGACTAGAAAGACTGAGCTTACCCGATAAAGGGCAGCGGCGTCTAAGTTCATGAGCTGAATACCCAATCACTGGCCTGCAACTGAGCCATGCGTAGAGATGTAAGACTTCAGCTTGAAAAGTCTTCAGCATCAAAAGGTCAGTGGCTAGACCATCCGTTCGCCAGGTGGTTGATTGTACCTTATTGCCTGTTGCTGATAACTCTGGGTTTTGACGTGGACTTTTGCTTCTGGCCTTCTGCTAGCCTTTGGCTCTCTCAATATTTGTTTTCAATTAATTTGTGGTATCTGAGCACTTCCTGCATTATTTTTTTGCCCTAATAATCTTATTGTGAGAGATTGTGTGCAGGCTGGGAGAGGAAGGGAAGAGAACATAGTGATAAACATTCAAGAGATAGCCTCAAGCAGGTTGGTTATCGCCTTATTTCATATCTGGGAAGAAGTGCTTTAAAGCACTCTAAAAAAAGACTTTACGTTAACTCACTGTAAGTATGGCTAGGAAATTCCTCTGAAGTTCCTGGGTCTTGTTCAGCAGCTTAGAGTTGTCAAATACAGCTAATCTTCACATACTTTGCTACTTTAATTTTATTTTGTACACTGGCGAGATCATGCAAGATCAGGTTTTAAAGTGGTTAAGGCATCAAGCTAGAAACTGGGAGACTGAGAGTTCTAGTCCCACCTTAGGCATGAAAAACTAGCCGGATGTCTTTGAGCCATTCCAACTCTCTCAATCCTAGGTGTCAGTCCCGGATCCACCCTGACTTAAATTTAGGGCTGCCACAAGGGCAGCTGTGGGAACGAGAGAGTAGTGAGAAGGGAGGATAACCACAACAACATTCTTTTGCTAGAGCTCAAGGTTGAGTCGCTGGAGTTTGGAGGGGAGTGACTGGACTTGGTGAGAGTTCAGAGTTGAGGTGGATTGGAGAGCGTGACTTGAGGATCATCAAAGGGGCTGGGTGTGAGCTTTAATGTAGCAGGGGAAAACATGGAAATTCAGATTCGGGTTTTCTCCAGATGTGCCAATAAGACTTCTCTAATTAATTCTTACTTGGATGGACTTTGTTTCGGAGTGCTGAATTTGGGATGGGGAGTTTGATTGGAATGCTGACACTAGGAATGAGGCAATGGCAACCACTTCTGAAAAGTCTTGCCAAGAAACCTTGACTTGTCTAAGCAGTTTCCAATAATTGGACATGATTGAATGGAAGAAAGAAAGAACAGAAACCTAAAGACTAGAAAACTGGGAGATGGATGGGGAAGAAAACATGAATGGTGATTTCCCCCAATAAAGTGAAAATAATATGGTATAAATTTCAGGCCCTGGATCTATACTTTGCCAACAGTATTGTGGCACCAGCAATAACATCTTGAAAAACTTCTAGGTCTAGCTGGACTTGCACATCACTTAAGGGTAGATTAGAAAGTAAATGACCTAGTCTATAATCTGTCCAGTAGAGAGAATGTAGATGTGTTCCTTTTGTTTTGATTTAGAAGCGAGTTTTAATTGCTAGAATTTCTTAGTAAGCATGCAGTAAGAGTTGACTTCATACAAGGATTATCTCCATGTCTGTAGGTTCTGGATGCCATATGGTCTATGTCACCCAGTTAATGTTTCACTTGGAACCTGTACCTCAAGGTTTATTCTAGAAGCTGCTTGGAAAAGAAACATTGTTAGCCTTAGATAGGGACAATGAGACAATCATTTTCTTTAAATAAAGAAAACACAAAACTTTGATAGATTCTATCGGGTTGAAAGGCATTGCCAATTACAATCGTTTACTTGGGATGTCTGATTCCAAAGAGCAACCTCTGACTGTTCCAATAGCAAGAGAAATAAATTAACAACTACTATTTGTAGATTTATTTTTTCAAACCCTGGGTTTTAAAACCTGGGCTGCTGATTTTTCTGATGTGCAAATTCTTACTTTGTACTCCAAAATCTCTTTTTCTGGATAAGTGCTAGCTTCCATAAAATCTTTTGGGATTCTTTCTCCCAGAAAAAGACTTTGTCATTTAAAATACATGCCTTGTATCACAGAAAAGTATTTAGTCTGGTAGCTGGGATGTGATGGCATATATTCAGTTTAAATTAAACTCTTTGTTTTGCTGCACTTATAGGGTAAATCAGCTGTGAAAGGTGCAGACATGTACCGTGTATTCAGCATAGAACTGTCATCTTATGCCACAATAGATTGTGCCATTTGGGGTTACAGTTTATCAGTCTGGCACACTGACAATTTTCATAGCAATTGGACATTTATCATGGCATCTGCCTTTATTTTTTCCAAAGGCTCGGCTTTCTTCTTTTGAGGGACAGCATGTCATTTGGACTTTTCAAAATGGCAATTATGAATGCATTTAAGCCACCAAATGAACATCATTGTTGTTCTTAAAACACTGTGTATCTTTCTGATAAAGATTTATCAGGTTTTGGTGCCTTCTGACTTTGTGAACAGATGTAACGTAACAAAAAGTGCTTCCCCAAAGAACAATGAAAATAACTTTTCAACCCAGCTGTTTAAGAAAAAGAGAGGGCACAGGGCATCAAAATCTTGATATTAATGTTTGAGATCCATGTCCCAAAGATGTTTTTTCAGAAGGCGACCCAACTTTCTTTTTTTTTTCTTTTGAAGACATTTCATTTCTCATCCAAGAAGCTTCTTCAGTTCTGACTGGATGGTGGGAAAGGGAAGGATTTATACTCCTTGCAGACAGCTGGTCATTTCCATCCTATTAGAGGGTCATTGAGGCCACTTGGAGATTTATCTGTGTCCTCAGGGTCACCTGAATGATGCTCCTGGTTCCCGTAGTTCTGTAATTTTTCTTTGAGTTTGAGATCATTTTTTTAATCTTCCTTATGTTTGTTCTCAAGAGATTCATAGAATGAGATTATTTATGGAAGGTTAGTAATTCCTCCTGATGAGATCTTCTAAAGCACAAGTGGTTCACCCATTCTCTAGGTATAACTTTTCAAAATTACAAAAAATTTACTGCTAATAAATTGAGTAAAGAGTGGTCTTGAAGGATTATTTCATTATACAAAATGAGCAAACCTGAATTTTAATAATGAATTTGGCAATTAAGATGATATAATTTGCAGATCCAGAATGCCAGTCTCTCTGCTGAGGTTGGAGAACTGATAAAATCTTCATACAAGAACTTGACAGAGAACTTGAGAAAGAATTAAACTGGTTTCCCAAGAAACGGAAATTCAAGAATTAAGATGTTCCTATATTGTGCTCTCATTAGCAATAACTCTAATAGTAGAAGGACATAAAATGGTATTAGGTTTATATGGGAGAAGACATATTTAATCTTCCCTTAGTCCCAGACCAGGATTTAGGATTTAGATATTTTCTAAAAACCCAACCATTTTGATAGGGAGAATATTTTTCTAAAATCCACATTCCATTTAACTTGTCTAACAGAAATTCACTTTGTTCTGCATGTTATAGATAACAATAGCAGTGCTTCTGCTGAAGTTAAATCCAAACCAGAAGTGTTAATGATACAATAAATATCCAGTTTTATGACTCTAATATATTTCTGAAGCAGAATGACATAATTTCATTTTAGGACATCTAAGGAAGGGGTTGTTCTTAAGTAATAATGGTGAGATCTACTCTCCATCCCATGCTTTCCTTTTTTTAAAAATATATAATGTCATTGAAAGTTTTTAAAAGGAAGATAAAAATTAAAGCAGACCCATAACGAATAAAAAGAAAGAAATCAAAGAGAAAGCTGAAAGTCAAGTAAAAAAGTAAAAAAAGAAAAATAGAAAAGAAAAAAAAATACAAAGCAGTAGCTTCCAATCCCAGTAGTAACAAAGTTCAATGATAACTTTACCTCTTACTCTAAAGTTACAACATATTCCTCTTCTTTCTATAATCTATTCTGTTTAATTATCAAAACCATAACTATAAATTCAGTTTGGCAATCTCAGTGAGTTCTATCAACCTTTGTAATAACTCGCACCGATGTCATATGCCATCAGTTCTTCTTTTGGTTTGGTTTTGTATAAAATTTGTACTGTATTCTGCCTGAAAAAAATTCTAGTGTGATAATTTAGCCATTTGTATTTGCCTATTATTTCTCACCAAGAAAATGCTGCTTGTGCTTAGAGCCACAAAAGTGTTTTAAGGCACAACTTGGGTTTGTATCAATTCTACATTCTCAATATGGCACAACTCACATAATGATTTTTAAAATGCATGTTAACCTTGACTGTACTCATCCCACATGTTCCCTGTTTGCCACTAAATCACACAAATTAATGCTCCCAAAGCTTTCATTTTGTTTTCTCCCCAAATTTTGCATTTCTAATGGCGTTTTCTGGCAAGAAGCTGATTTATAACAGAATCCCCTTTTTTACTTCGATATATGTTCAGAGTGCTGTACATATCCAGTTACCTTTGCAGTTCCTTCTTTTTATATATATGCCTTTTTGTGCATTATAACCACACACACAAACACAAGTTGAGGTGACTTAGTCATTATTGTTCTATGTGTTTTACAGTAAATGAGGTTATATGTGTCTAGAGTTTGTTAATATTTTGGAAGGAATGATGTAAAATGTCAAAATGATATTATTACAGTATAGAATTGCAACTCCTTTATTAATATACAAAATGACATACAGAAAAAGTAGAAGAAAATACCACTCAGTTCTATGATAGAAATATGGCATTGTAATACTATGCAGGACTGTTGTCCTGGTTTCTGACAGTGATAGATGTTAAATTAAGAAGTCTTTCCATTTTATAAATATTAGCTATTCTCTGACTGAATGGTCAATACAAATGTTGGGCATTACACTCATTGACAAAATTTGTTTGGACTGGTAGAAAGAAAGTTTGAATAGAATGCTCTGTCTGCATAATGATCCTCTGTTAGAGTTCCAAAACATGCAGGGGTGGGCTGCTACGGGTTTGACCCGGTTTGGGTGAACTGCTAACTAATTGGATAGCTGGGTCGGCGAACCGGTAAATCCCACCCCGGGCTGGCCCCGGCCACCTTGCCCCTCCCATCCCAGGAGTCCCCATGTGGCCCATTTTGGATCCCAGGTAAGTGCAGGGCGCACACAGAGACTCAAGGAGGGCAAAAAATGGGCCTCCTGGAGGCTCTAGAAGGCTGGAAATGGGCCAATGTTTTTGCCCTCCCAGAAGCTTGAAGAAAGCCTCTGGAACCCAGAGAAGGCAAAAATGCCGCCCCCACCATGGTGCAGGAGGCCTACTTGGCCACGCCCACCATGGCCATGCCCACCCAGCAACCGAGCAGAGAACCAGTTGCTAAAATTTTTGAAGCCCACCTGATGTAAAGCTTTCTTTACCTTTAGAGTATGGTAAACTCACAAGAACTCACAAGTTAAATATTACATACATTGAATAGGATTTTTGTTTACCATCAAAACTGAGAATGCTTGTTTTGTGACATGGGTGGCTGTATAAATTTGAAAAATAAACAAACAAAACACGTGATTTTATCCCATGATTTATTTATTTTTCATTCTTGTTCAGCTGACCTATTCCAGTTTCCATAGCAATCAGTTGATTTTACTGTTGATATCTGAGGCATATTTCCATGAACCAAAGAGGTTTTTAAAAAGTTCTGTAATTCATTTCTAGTAAGGAACAAGGATCTCACTTCTGAATATTAAGGATGGTAAATACAATTTTAAATTCTAGGGGGAAGATTTTGTAAAAATAAATAAATAAAATAAATAAATAAATTCTGATTTAGATTTAAATGGACCTGCCTTTTTAAACCTTGATTCAATCTCTATTTCAGTTTTATATCATACAGCAGCATAATTGGGTGAGGTTACCATATAATCGACTAACTGTGGCCTTTTATCTAAACGTAATCGATAGTAAAATATCCTTAAAATCACCACACGGGTTCCTAGTTTCAATGTAACTGTACTTATTTATCTTGGATTACATGCTTAGAATTCGCAGTATTTGAGAGAGACTTCTCTGGATATGTTGACGGTATCTTCTCTCATGAACTGCATGGGGATTAAAATGGAATTTGTTGTTTTCAATTATGCATGTCTTCCCTGGGATTAAATAAAAATGTGTGTGGGGTTTGCAAATCCATATCAGCTTCTCCTCTTGCAAAACAAAACTGAACCCCAAAACCCTTTAAGTATATCTTTATAATACAGAATGCTATAATATAGCTGCTACTATTAAATCCATGTTGTTAAGAGTATAAGAACAGTCGGGTTGGATCAGAGTAAAGGTATATTTGCTTTAGCATTCTGTTACCATGGTGATAAACCTCAGATGCTCTGAGGTAGTTCATAAGACAGATCAGAGCACAGTAGCATCTTCTCTTATGCCCAGAAAGTAGATAACACTACATCATCTACAGGGGCCAAGCTACTGTGCCAAAATCTGCCTCTAAGAACAAAACCTCATTAAATTCCTTTCATATTGGTTATTCACCTTTGCATTTAATCCACATTCATTCTTAAGTATTTCAGTGGAAAGGTGGGAATGGATAGAATAGGACCAAAACACACACACACACACACACACACGATGTACAGAATATACTGTACTCTTCATTGTTATACACGCTTAATGTATTTATTTGCAAGACTTCTTGTGAATAATTACAATAGGTATGTTGAGAATGAAGATAAATAAGTGCCCTATCAACATCTAACAATATGGCATTGTAATAGAATTTAATTAAATGAGTTATATTTCAGCTTAAAATAAAAAAAAAAACACTTAGAGGCTATTTTCTTCTTTTCACACTTGGGAATAGTCTCTCATTCTTAACACACTTTTCTGCGGATTTACTCACTACTGACTACTCACTTTTACACATTACTCCCAAGCTTTACACCAATTCTCTCTCTCTCTCTCTCTCTCTCTCTCTCTCTCTCTCTCTCTCTCTCTCGCTCT
>JANHFL010005981.1:26033-41235 GCA_032468155.1 Oxyrhabdium leporinum
TCTGCTTCCTTTACCTAGGTAAAGAAAGCAGAGATGAAGCAGAGAAAAATGGCAGAATTATTCCTCATCCCAAGTATGGAGACTATCTGAACAAAACCAAAACTCCCAAAATCAAATAGTACAGTATGGTATACTAGAAAAGAACAAAGAATAATAGATTTTTTTTTTGGCATAAATGAAAAATGATCCTTAGAGACTGGAACTGCAGAGTGAACCATGGAAAAATTATTTTGGAAATATCACAATGAAAATAGCCATATTTTCCCTATAGATTGCACAAAGCCATTTGATAGAAGCAACAGCTATTAAAATTCCCAACTCCTTTGTTGATATTGCTTCCCATCCTAGAATTTAATTGAACTGTTACTTCTTCTTTGGAATGTTGTGTCATTGGCACAGATAAAAGCACCAAAACAGTGCTAATATTCTTATTTCTAATTTCTAATATTATTTTCAATTTTGCATTAAAAACAATCTCTCTCTTACCTTTTCCACCCACTTCTTATTGCTAATGTTTCATAGTAAGAAGCATTAGCCTTAAAAGTACTGTCCGGTGTCATATTTTGAAAAGGATAATTTCTTTCAAATAACTCTTCTATTATCACTTCACCTTAGAAAAGTGTTTCTCAACTTTGACAACTTTAAGATGGATAAACTACAACTCCCAGAATTCCCCAGCCAGTAAAGAAGTCCACCCATCTTAAAATTGCCAAGGCTGAGAAACACAGGCTTAAAACATTTAACCCAACATTCCATTTTTTAATGATTTTTTTTTTTAAGTCAGGAGTCCTGGGAATCTGAAAGGTGCTCTCTTCCCTTTTCAATAGATACAATGGATTATCCACAACAACTTCAAACTCAGAAATAATCCTGTCCTTATCCATTTTCTGTATCACAATTACAAATGGGTTTCTGTTTTCACATTGCAAATACTACCATGCTCAAGTCAATTGCAGATAAATGGAATGAATGTGAGGTTGTGGAGGCGTCAGCGGGTACAAAATTGTTTAAGGCTCAGGAGTAGCAGATACATTTGGGCAATATCTCTATTTTATATATTTTTATCCTGTCTTTATTACTGTATTTGATAAGTACAGGTAGTCCTTGACTTATGATCACAATTGAGCCCAAAATTTCTGTTGCCAAGTGAGACACTCCTTAAGTGAATTTTGACCCATTTTATGACTTTTCTTGCCACAGTTGTTAAATGAATCACCGCGGTTGTTAATTTAGTAACACGTTTGTTAAGTGAATATGACTTCCTCATTGACTTTGCTTGTCAGAAGGTCACAAAAGGTGATCACATGACCCTAGGACACTGCAACCGTCACGAATATGAGTCAATTGCCATGTGACCATGGGGATGCTGCAATGGTCGTAAGCATGAAAAATAGTCATAAGTCACTTTCCTCAGTGCCGTTGTAACTTTGGTCCCTAAATGAAATGTCGCAAGTCAAGGACTACCTGTAATTCAAGGCAGCAAATATACTTAATACTCCTTCCTCCTATTTTCCTCACAAGAGAATCACCCAGCTGGCTTTCATGCCTAAGGTGGCACTAGAACTCACTGTCTCCCACTTTCTAGCCTGGTGCCTTAAGCCCTAGATCAAACTAGCTGCAAGAAGAAATTTTTTTTTTTAAAAAAAGGATTGTTCCTTTGCCAAGGGGAGAAACGTAGGTTTTTCTACCTTCCTTCTCCAAAGATTGCTGCATTACAAAGTTTCCCTCAGCCCTGCTTTGTATTTGCTTCAGCCCATTTTCACATCAAATTTATGCACGGAAAGGTTTTATGGAAGGGGCCAAACTGGCTGATCGGTTCCGGTGCACACTTCCAGCTAATGATACGGAGTTCATGGCTCCTCATACATATTTGTGTTCATTAGAGAGACTATTTCTACTTGAATAGGTCTTTGCCTTGTTAGTAATGCTTGCCTCAAGACATTCCTGTTTACCTCCCCAGCTGTTCTCTTCATTTCTTTTCTCTATTTATTTAAAACATTAATAGAGCCACCCATCTTGTGGGTGGGGGCGGCTCCCAAACTGGGAAGGTCTCTTCATCTTCAGTCCCCTCATTCCTTCTTGACCAAAAATAGAAATTTGGAGAAGCGACCGCAGGAAGAGAAGTGACAGCGACAAGCATGCAAGTGAAGTTGTGGCAGGTGTAGGAGCAGGTAATGGAGAAAAACAGAGGCCTGAAATCTTTATAATCGTGTAATGTTTTGCTTTATGTTATGTTACGTTAAGCTGTGAGGCATTTCTGAGTTGTAAAATATAGCTAGCTAAACACTGAAAATAGAAATGAAATGCAGAAGAGCGTTTTGCAACAATTGAGCTCCCAAACCCCAAGGCAACTTCTGTTTTGAATAGATGCTAAAGGTGAATTTGATTTAGATATATATGCATCTGCACACTTAGCCCAAGCAGAACGGCTTCTCATTTGCACTGCTGGAAAATTCAACCATTGATTCTCTTATCTAAACGCCCACTTTCTCAAAAGCTGGCCGTAATTTTTCTCACAAATTACTGCACATTAAAAAATGTTGCAGGCTTCATTATTCACAGCTATTAGCCTCATGAATCCTCCCCCCCCAAACATTTTTCTTTCTGAAATATACTTAATACCCATTAAATTAAATGCAGTCAAATGGGTATGTTAGAATAATGAAATTCACCCTTTAAAAGGCTAATAAATCCAACTGCGATTCTGGGAAAGCTTTTGCTCTGCAAACCAGGAGGTTGTATCGTCAACCTTTGAAGTCACGTGGAGTCCTAGAATTACATTCTTTAGAGAACAAGGATTTTCCCAGGACCAGATGAGGTTGATAGGACACATATTAATATGCCAACCCTCCCAACATGGTGGCGCCATAGCTTGGTGGCAGGTAGACAAAATTTGACAGAATATTGGGTGTAGATCCATGTATGTGCACATGTTGATATGTGTGTGTTAACCCTCGAACAGGGGTTTTGAGTCTCCAGTATTGTGAATGAATTCCTCCCAGTTCTGAACAATAAAACAATAATTTTGTTCCTGCTCCCCGAGGGAGATCATTATCTCTCCTGCTATGCTGTGAGGAAATAAGCCTGCCCCTGTTTGATATGTATGTGAGTAGGTACAGTGCTGTATGCATTTAGAATTTCCCTAAGGAGATCTACCCATCCTACCAGATCAGATAGGATAGGCAAGCTCCTGTGTCCTTTCTCCAAGTATTGTCAACTGATGGGAGCTAGAAAGTGTGCCTTTTCCAGGGCAGCCCCTACCCTATGGAACCGTCTGCCCCTTGAAGTTTGTTAAGCCTGCACCCTTTTAGCCTACCATAAGGCCTTTAACACCTTGGTTTTCCCCCAAGCACTGGGAGATTAGATGAGAGCAATAGCAATAGCAATAGCACTTAGACTTATGTACCGCTCCCAACAGTCTGGGTCCTCATTTTACCAACCTCGGAAGGATGAAAGGCCGAGTCAACCTTGAGCCAGTAAGACTTGAACTGCTTGCAGTTGGCAGAGTCAGCCTGCAATACTGCATTCTAACCACTGCACCACCACAGCTGTTATGGTACGTCAGCATAGATTGGCCCCAGGTTCTTCATTGTTTCTAATGTTTTATGTTTTAGCTGGCTGTGTTTTATAGTTTCAAAAATGGTTTTTTTGTTTAATCTTTTTTTGGGGCTGCCCAGAGTTGACTGAAAGATGGCCAGTTATATTAATATTTCAAATGAATAAATATGTAAATCTCTATATATTGGTGTTTTTTTTTAAAAGGCAACAAATAAGCTTCTTCTGTGGTTGGAAACGATAAATGTTGAAATGGAATCGCCGAGTGATATTTTTGCACCTAAAGTTTTGAATTATTTCTCAATGATTGCATACTGGAGATATGACTGCATACACCCTGGAGGTACGAACATAGCCAAGGCAAGTCTGATAGGCTTTCTTGGATCCCTTTCCCAGGAAATGGGCTTGGGTTGACTGCGCTGTAAGTTAAAATGGATTTGTAGACTAAGCTGCACAAGTATTTCAGAACAACTAGACAGTGACAAATGCAGTGCTTGGAGGGCCATTCTTAAGTGGCCAAGATGGGAGATGGGATGCTTGTTTGCGAAAATGGATGGGTGAAGGATCAGGTGTGTTCTGTTCCTTTGATTCGGTCTAATAGAAACATTCTGCTGCCAGTTTTAGCTGGAGTGTCTCGCTGATCGTTCTTTCAGCACCATGGATTTTTTTCTCAATGGACAAGGTAGAGTAATTACAACACAAGTTGTTTATTTACCTTGAGCATAAGCAAGATGATAATTATCTTAACTCTTGTTGACAATTGTTGTAAGGTTTGCCAGGCAATTTCAGATTCTATTAATGCTTTTTTTTTTCTTCATGCCCTTTGGCAGTGATGTTATTTTGCTTTATCTTGTATTACATCTCACAGATAAATACCCTGTTGTGTATTTGCATCTCAGCACTGGATTTCTGTTGTTTTCAATAGCTCATTTGGTGTTGCGCATTTAATTTGGTATGAATAAAACATTTTATTCATTAAAATGTATCATTTGGATTTTCACATTTGCTTTTTTATCTACTCAGACCTACTGAAATTTAGAAAGCAGTTGCTGGTGCCGATGTGTAGCATAATTTTACAATGTAATAAATAAATGCTACAGATTTCTGCTTATTTTTTTAAAATTAAACCCTGACAATAACTTTGGGATTCTAAGAGAATCAGAATTCTAAGGAATCTGTAATTAAAACTTTCCATCCAAAATATATGTAATCTATTTCTAATTTATTAAACTGTTTCTAAAAGTTCAAAAATATCCCGTCCCCAAAGCCTGAATTTCCAAACTATGTACAGTAGCATGATTAAAAAACTGAATAGACAAAGGTGAAGGGAGTGAAGCATACAAACCAGTGTCTGAGGAGAGCACATCTTTCTCCTTCTGTCCTGGCCACTTTTTACAGAGGCACGATTGAGAGCATTTTAGCAAACTGCATCACTGTTTGGTTTGGTGGCAGCAGTGCCTCAGATAGAAAGTCCATACAGAGAGCAGTGAGGACAGCCGAGAAGATTATAGGAAGCTCACTTCCCTTTATTCAGGATACTGCTCATAAGCGCTATATGCTTAGAGCTCAAAGCTTTGTTAGAGACCCCCCCACACCCACTTCATGGTCTGTTTCTGTTGCTCCCCTCTGGGAGGAGGTTCCAAGTAGTTCTAACAGGACTAACTAACAGATTCTGTAACAGCTTTGTTCCCTACGCCATGTGCCTGGTAAACTCACAAGATTCTTTTTCCCCGCCATAAATGTGTATAACTAGACTGTATTGTTTCTCTGTGTCATATAATATATGTGGGTATATACCACATATGTTTTGTATTTATTTATCTATCTTGTCATGTTTATGTAGTGTAAAATTGGAAGTGTGGCCCTTGAAGAACTGTATGCAATGAAATTTTGTTTTTAATGTACACTGTATGCTAATTAGTGTATATTCAAAGTGACAATAAAGTTATTCTATTCTAGAAGAGAAGAAGCCAGGAAACTTTAGAAAGATTAAGAGCAAAAAAAGGAAAGGTATGTGTGTGTGTTTGTAGGAAAAATATAGGAAAAGAAAAGAGATTTCCAAACATGGTATCAACTGGGATCATTTCTATGCAGGCAGTTCCCACTTACAAATATTATGTGATCACAATGGAAGTTTGTCTGTTTTGGCTATGTTCTCTAAGCGAATCCCCTGTGATCACTAAATGCAATGTCATAACTGCAACTTGCGAATGCTTGCTGGCTTCCCCATTAACTTTGCTTGTCGGACGCTGGCTGTGGAGGTTTCAGGTGGTCATCCCATGACCCTGGGACACTGCAATGGCCAAAACTTTGAGGATGGTCAGGTCTACCTTATTCAGCACTGTCATGACTTTGAATAGTCGCTGAATGAATGGTAAATAAGTGAGGTCTGCCTCATTTCTTTTTCTTTATCCATTTGGACATTAAACATGTCCAACAAGAAATGAAGCAGTTCCCAAAGCAATGCGCCTTCAATTTTAGTCCTGCAGGGGAGAAAATGCTTGCACTATTGAAATTTCCCCAGGTTAGATTGAATATTTTCTGCTCTTCCACAAAAAAGACAATGAGTCTATATTGTTAACAGAAGATAAAACACAATATGTTTGTTTTATTAGCCTGAAGCACTTGCTTTGTTTGCTCCTTGTGAAAAACCTTCAATCCCCATCCATTAACATGCATTAAACTATGAGTCTCAAGCATTAGTTTTTAGTCTCAAGCCCTTTATAGCATGGGTCCAGGGTATCTGAGGAGCCCTCTCACCATGATGGGAATAGCCTGCCTCCAGGCCACCCATCATCTTGGTTTTTAGCTTTTCTATTTAACTCGCCTAATTTTACCCGCCTTGTATTACCTTTTTTGTTTACTTTTTATTATATTGTAAGCCATCCAGAGCCACTTTGGCAAAGTTGCGGCATAAAAATTTGATAAACAAACAAACAAATAACAGTCTAGAAAGGTCCTTATTCAATTCTACATAGGCTGCTGGGATTCTTCTCAAACTTATTCCCATTGTCTTTCTATATCCGAGTCTCTCTATTTAGTTCCATTATTTATTAACTCCTCCACGCTGCCATTTCATCATCAGGAACCCAATTCTATAGCTATTTCTCATGTTCTCAACTGAGGAAGAGAGATAATGAATCATTGGCCCCATCAATCACCAGTGTATGGGAATAGAGACTTGAGGTGAGACTTCCTTTGTTTACTTTAACTGATCATTCCAGTTTGTTAGAACTATGATTCAACACAAGAACCAAATTCAGAGATAAAGCCACCTTATAAAGCCTGATTATCTACACAGACTCAAAGGCCCATGGTGCCTATGTCCAAGCATAAGACAGATAGATTTCAGTCATTTTTAGATGTAAGGAAGAAATAAACTGAATGTTTAAAAATAATTAGAGGTTTAAACTTGTGGCAAGCCAAATGGCCTTGATGATCTCCCTTGAGATTGTGCCCAGAATCTCAACTTGTATGATATACCAGGCAGATAGATTTATGAGATTTTGATATTTGTGTCAACTCATCCTTCACTAGCCAGCTACCCAAATCACGTACCAAGGTCTAATCTTTTTCTTCCAAGTCATTATACTCATAAGTGTCAAGTATTCAGAGCCAACCTTGCAATTCAAAAGTGAAGCAGCAAAAAAAAAAGCAGCAAAGAGAGGGAATACCAAAGATGTTAACAATGTGGGGTGCACAGTGTTATTTGCCACCTCTTCCAGGGCAGTAGATAAATTGTGTCCTACTAGAATAAAGTGGCAATCTAACTCACCCGTTGCTCGCATGAGTGGGGACATGTGCACACGTGCACGTGCTTGCCCACCACTTCCACAACCTGGTTCCAAAACTCAAGTAGGCTGTGGCATGGGGTTGGGGACCCCATGGCTATGAAAATATTTCATAGTCATGATATTTAATTGGGGTGTGTGTGTGTTAAATTGAACCTGTAATACCAGGTAATACTAAGTCAGAGATGGTTTCAAGACCACCATGCATTGTATCATGTGTCTATCAGTGCAGAATGACAGGAGGAAGAAGCCCCAAATTTAAATCCCAAGGCTATAAAAGTTATTTGCATCTTCTCCACAGGCAGAGGTCAATCAACTCTTCTGTTTGGTTTCATCCTTGTCTACTGAAAAAAAGAAAAGAAAAGATCTGTCAATCTTCTGCCAAGTCAAACTGACAAAGTATTAAGTGTCAGGATTCAGGAGATCTGTGATTCATTGCCAAGCCTTGGATTGGTATAGTAGGTTATCCTGAACAATATAAGGGCATATGAATAATATTGGATTTTTTAAAAAAAAGAAAACCCAAAGCACTGATTTTTTAGGTATCTTTTGTTCTTCTTTTTTAAAAAAAATTCCTGGATTCTTCTTGAAAAAGTAAGACTTTTTAAAACTATAGGTAGGCTATCAGAGAATAGTAAAGCAATAGTTTCTCCAACAAATTAATATCATTTCATGCATAACTGATACTGAATAACTCTTTCATTATAATTGCTTTCACACCTTGGTGCCTTTCATATTGTATTACTTATCAGTTTAATTTTCATATCACCTCAGTCAGTGCACACCTTTCCATTTATATCAGTGGAATTGTGCTCTTTGTCCTGTGCTGCAAATGCTACATAATAATTAAAAGCAATCATTTATAGGAAATAATATAGCAAATTATTTCTCAGATAAGGCTTAGCAAGTTTCTATTATTCTCAAGTATGCGGGAATTAAACCCTGCCATATCCTCTTAAAATACGGAATAATATAACAAGTTTCTCAAAAATCACAGCACCAGAGACCATACCATAGAAAGAAGAGATGAAATATAAAGAAAACAGCCTGGAGTCCTATTAATCTAGTTGGCTTTAGTTCACATTATCTCATAAGTGGTCTGCAGATGCATCCTGTGGCTGCTGTCAGTAAGAGAGTTAGAAAGAATTCCAATCTGATTTTTCCTACCTTGAAATTGTTATTCAGTAGTAAATTGCTACTGCTGCTTCCTTTGACTTAAAAGAGAACATAAGAGAGCAGCGGTCTTATATACGTCTGTACCATCAGGGAGAATAAAGAATAGCGAAATGTACTTTTCAAAACAAAACTTGAACAAATTACTTTGCCATGCGGTGTAGGCTCAATACAAAGGAGCATTCGATTTTGCCCCGTTTATTCAAATTGCTATTGATGAAACAGACTAAGGAGAATAGTAGACTGGATTTTTCGATCTTGTAAGGTTTGGTGATATGCTTAAGTCAACAATGGGCCAAAGAGAAAAACTTAAGCGGAGGCTTGAGAAAGAATCAGCATTTAATTTGATCAAAGCAAAGCTGGATAAACCATTCCAAACATATACAAAAGATACATATGAGGAAGGCCATACCTTGGAGAAGTAAGGCGTCTTTTTATACCTTAGACATCAGCTTAGTATCCAATTCTGGCCCCCTGGCCCATGCCTTCCTTGTAGCCCTGCACTGGCTGTGCAGCAAGGAACAGGGGGGACTGGGTGCTTAGCAACGCAGATCAAAGGTGTAAGTTAGAGCTGAGGTGTAAACTGTAACACCCTAAGATAAGTGCCAGGCTCAGGATGGTACAAAAAAACAAAAAAACAAGATTAAGATTGATGACAGGACCATATGTTTGACAGATACCAAATATTTTACAGAAGCCCAATGCAGCATATATGTGTTACAGGAAACAAATGTATAGCTGAAGCAAATGTTTACAGAACAGAATAACAAGCCTCTACTAATTCTATTATTCCAGTATATTATATTCTACTATTTCTGTTTACTCTACTATTATGTCCCTATTTTTGTTTCCCTTCAGTCTCAAACATAGCTAATTGCATTGCATGGCATTGCCACACATTTCTCCCTCCTTCCCGCTTAGCCTGAGCTGAGGAGAAAATAAAAATGTGTGGTAAAAAAAAGCAGGGTTTTTCTTTTGTGTTTTGGACTCAGTCGATACACATGGATCTGTGTCTGCAGCTGGGTTATCCTACAAGCTGTAGACATACATGGATGCAACTCCTGTTTTTGACAGCACTTTGTGTCCTAATTCTAAAGTTAAGGAAGGCCTTTACAGAGGCTGATAGCAAAGTTTTTTCTTTCTATCTCAAACATTTGGGCCATTAGCCTTTTCCTGGCTGGTAGGCCTTGGTCGTCTTCTCTTTCAGGCATGCCAGCATGCCCGCTCTGTTGATTAGTGGTGGTCCTTTAGTGCTTTTGATTGTCCTCCAGTGGTTGCCATGCATTTTTAGTACGGGTAGCCCTCGACCATCCCAAAGGTGCTTTTTCAGGAGGCAATTGGGCTTTCTTGTTTTTCTTTGAAGATGTTTCATTTCTCATCCAAGAAAGTGCAGGAATTGACTTTTATGGGCCAAATCAAATATTATACTAATGGAGTCATCCTACTTATGGGGTAGGGCTCTGACATCAGAAGTTTTTAAACTTCTATGTGAGCCTTTTTTTGGAGGGGGTGTGTGTCCCTTTCCATTTCCCTTTGTATCTTCATTTTTACAATGATAGCAGGCCAGTTGGAACCCATTCTCTTTCTGATATAGTATTCTCCACAGAGGAGAAACCTTACATCTCAAAGCCCAGACATAAAGATTAAAGCAGGATCCATGCAAATGGGTGCAGGTTTAAAAGCCTAAACTGGCATATTCCAGCTGGAACTGGAATTAGAAAATTCAGTAAGGATGTACAAGAAATAACAGCTGTATATGTTTGTTTCATTTTGGCAGCATTTCTTTGGAACAAATCAGATCAATTATTTTAGGAATAATAATTGGGAAAAATTATTAAAGCATACCCACTCTGGGTTATAACACTAATAACAAATATTCTGAACTCAAATGTTTTGCACATACCTAAAAACAGATGTAATAACTTTTTACTGCTTGGCCTGGATAATATTGCGCAATACTGATATTTTCAAAGCCAGGACCCATTATCGCAGAGTAGGTTGTGAATACTACTAGAGTACAATATGTATGGCTGGACCAGATGCTTGCATAGATCAGGTCCCAAGTATCCAAAATGGTTAAGCTGAGAGGAGGCACTCCTAGCCTCAACCTCCACATGTCCCTCCGGGAACAATACAACCCCCGTTCAAAAAAACCTCTCAGACAGTGAACCCTATTGTTTCTCCAGAACTATCTGCATTCTCCTACTTCCACAGCCACATCCATTATCTGTTTGATCTTCAACTACTGCTACTCCATTAATTACAAAACAAGTCTGGACACCTGTTAAAGTAATCCATGACTTCAATGGGAGTTGCAGAGGGAAAACAGAGAGAATTAGATGTTATCAGCTTTTATGACAACACAATCACTTGACTGGTGATTCCTCCCAAAATTCAGTGTAGTAGTTGAGAATCATTCACATGCTTGGGCCACAGGATTAAAAGTCCCTCATCCTCAGAGACAGCTCTTTTCAAGAACTATGGTAGTTTTGGTGTAGAGCAGAGGTGTCAAACTCAAGGCCCGTGGGCTGGATCCAACCTGTGGGGTGCATAGATCAGGCCCACAGGGCTGACCTGGAAACAGTGAAGGTCTGGCTTATGGTGCCTCTGCCAGTGAAAATGGAGCTTGCGAGGGCCGCAGGCGGCCCTCCCAAGCTCTGTTTTTACTGACAGAGTTCCAGGAAGCCGTCGCAGCTGAAAACGGAGCTTTGGAGCCCGTTTTCGCTGGCATAGCACTCGGGCCTCCACAGGCACACCTGACACGAGTGCCGTCGAGCTTGCCACGCCCACCCTGGCCACACCCATCACTCCCTCGAGGTCAAACACAACCCTGATGTGGCCCTCAATGAAATTGAGTTTGACACCCCTGCTGTAGAGTCTAACTCTAGAAAAATGCCATGGCACTGAAAGCACTGAGAAGTCAAACAGAATTAAGAGGGTTGCTTTCTCTGCTCCTGAACTAAATATGCATTTTTTTTATTTCATTTCAATTTATGTATTAAATTTATATGCCACCCATCTCAGTTAACTCTTCCTCTTCCAGTACATTTTTCATATTGTAATAATTGGATACTAACCTATAAGGTTAAACAATTACCCCTCCCCCTTGAAATTAAATGTTCTCCGGCACACTTCAATAACCAGGATGGACAGAATGTTCATTGGCTCAGGTTGCACAACCTAACAACATCTGTTACAGAAATTTGTAGCATTATAGTTGCTTTCATCTCTGATTCTGTTAGAAATGTGAAGTTCAAAGAGCTACAGTGCCACTCTGCAATTTTAAGTGTAGAATATACTACAGATTGGTCTCAATGGGTCTTCAAGGGCTTACTTTGTTTTGTATTAATCGTCAGCATCGGGTGATTACTCAAACTCTGGAGAAAATGAAGCATGGAGATCTTCACTTTGGGAATGAAATACATATAGTTTGAAATGTGCTACATTGTTCCAGGTTTTCTGTAAAATCCCAGATTTTTACACATTTCTTTCCTAGGGTGTTCAAATTATTCCATGGATCTTTCTGTACAGTCTTAATCAAAGAAATGTAATTGGGGGAGATTTTTAAAATATGTTTTCCCAATTATTATTTTTCTCAGTAGAATTCCCTTCTTTAAATATTTTAAGAATACAAATTGTGTAGTCCCTCTAATAATTACTCAGCTAATCAGTTGATAGCACGACCATGAACTGATACAGATGCTATTAATCAACAATTTCAGGTTAATATCAGCATGTTCTTCCCTTGTGCTCAATACACTTTTCTTTCCGAAGGGAAAAGATGGCACACAAGCCGCAATTCGCCAGGCATAAACCCCCGTGTGCCTGTTGTGGTTTTTCCTTTTGCAAAAGGTTGCATGGTGGGATTCTGAGGCCTATGGCAAATTCCCTATTGCACAAGATTCCCTTACAAAGTTGATGTAAATCAGAATGAGGTATGCAGTTTTCTAAATTCCTTGGTTCACTGAATGGTGAATCCTCTTTCCTTCTGCTGTCAGTAGCGGTAACTGGTGCATGAGATGACATCCCTGATGTTTGAGGTAAATTGTTAATAGACTGCATGTTTAAGGAGTGGGAAATTCGTCTGGAGAATTCTAAGCTCCATAGCAGCGATGATGTTCAGATGCAGTCTATGTCTTCTAGAAGGATAGGAAATAAAATGCCTTGAAAAACCAGACAGTTTTTCTTTGATAGCTTAAACCAGGAGCAGGAAATGTTTTTATTTCTTTGAAGACCATACTTTCCCAGTGAAAATCCTTAGGGTGGAATGGGGATTTATTTTTTAGCAAGCATAATAAGCCACCAACCAAAGTTTCTCCACTGAGAATTTAAAAAAAAAAGAACGCCATTAAAACCAGGGTTATAAGAATTAATTCAAATAAAAATGGAAACAAATACAATTAATTAAAATGAGCAATTGATCCAGATAAAACTGTCTTCAAATTAAGGGTCCTTTTAAAAGCTGATAAAGATGCATCAGCAAAAGAGGAAAAAAGCTACCTATTAAGAGAAAGAAGAAAACACAGGTTGAGGTCATCTTCCTAGCAGCTTGGGCATAGGCTGAGGACAATATATGTTCTTGCCCTCTTGAAGTAGTGCATGGCCTATCCTCCCTCAGGAAACCTCCTTGGATGATCTCTGTAAATGGGAGGTTCAATCACCACCTACAGTAGAGAGAAACATGTGGTCAAATAGCCTGCACTTAAGGCATGCAATGTTGGTGCTGGACTGAGGCATAAGCTAAACAGGCTACCTCTTAGGGCAGGGCTGTCAAACTCTCATCGTCACAGTGTTGTCATGTGACATATCAGGACTTTCCCCCCCTTCGCTAAACCGGGCGGGGGCGTGGCCAGCACGTGATGCATCCGGCCTGTGGGCCACAAGTTTGACAGCCCTGTCTTAGGGCCTCACAAGCCTACAGGGTCTCACAACATTTGAGAATATTTGTTTTCCGATTTTACAAATGAGCTCATTTACTGATTACTGTTCCTGGTTACTTATTGCATAAATATTCATGTACTTTAAAATTATTTTTAAAGTTATATTTAAGGGTTGTTTCCAGGTTGTACTTATGAGAAAGTTGAATATTTACTAATCAGTAAATGCATTCATTTGAAAATAATTTGTATTATTCACTTTAAATAACCTGCCATGAAATAATTTAAAGACATATATGCACATTCCATTTTTTGTGGTGACCCAATGTCCTGTTTTGGAGTGCACCTTAGACCTTTCAGGGTAGCTTTTTAACAACAAACCTCCAAGCTTCACCTGAAGTTTCTAAGACTATAAAGACAGTCCCCACAGAAGTGTATCTTTATTGTCACATTTGTAATTTATTGCCAGGCTTCTCTTCCACTAGACTGGAAGCAGTTTATACAAGCACATTTTTCAGAACTCTGATTTGTAATATTTATTATAAAGAGGGTTATGATTACAACCCAAGAATTTCTGCAAGTATTCTACTTTCAAATTAAAAATGTGTGTGTGTATAAAGTAAGTTTAGATGGCAAGATTCTGGTTCACCTCTCACTTTTTCAATGTGAAGTGGAAGACCCTTTTCTGTTGTGAAAACAGGGTTCAGAATATAGAATAACAGAGTTGGAAAGGACCTTGGAGGTCTTCTAGTCCAATCCCCTGCTCAGGCAGGAAAACATATACCGTTTCAGACAAATAGTTGTCCAATCTCTTCTTAAAAACTTCCAGTGTTGGAGCACCCACAACTTCTGGAGGCAAGTTGCAATGGAGTTGTAATGGAGGCACAAGGTAATCTGCAACTGTAAATTGTTTTGGAAATGGCTCCTGGAACTTCTTATTCATGTGAAAACCAGCTCTCACAATTACCAGTGAAACTCATTCTCATATACCCCACAGTGAAACCGATTCTCTTTTGGAAACAAACTGCAGTTGGCGTATCGACCAAAGCTGATTAGGACCAAAGTGCTGCTGGCTGCAGTTGCAGTTTGGTAAACCAGAGACATGTGTGTGCAGAGCTGCCTCCACACTGGGGAAAAAAAAAGTAATGTAGAGCAAGTAGATCTACCTCCTATCTGGAATTTTCAACCCTCCCCATAAACCACCTGCATCTTTGATTCAATTGCAATTTCTTTTAACAAGTTCATTCCATGTTGTTGCATCAGCGAAACTGAAAAAAGGCCCTCAACCATCTTCCTAACACCCGAATAGATTAGGAAAGACATGTAAGGATTCTGGGAGGTCTGAGCAGATGCAAGTTTAAGCAGGTGCCATTTTTCTTTACTTTTTTTTAATAAGATAAGATCACCAGTAGGTTGCAATGCTGGCCTAATGCAGGCAACGAAGCAGGATGGATTTAAAAAGTGTTACATACATCCCCAGACACAGTTGTTCTTATTGGATATAATTGAGGCAAACAAGCAAAAATTATGGTGGTTTTTTTCCCCCATTCTTTGATGCCAGTGTTTGCGAACATATCCTGAGAATTGGACCGAAAATGTAAATATTTATGGAGATTCTCAGTCATCCAGGTCAAGGGTCTTTTTCAAGAGGCAATGGGACTTTCTGGTTTTTCTTTGAAGACGTTTCTCTTCTCATCCAAGAATCTTCTTCAGCTCTGACTGGTCATTTGCACTCTTTTCTGTGCTGTCTACTGAATACTCTTTGAATGGAATATGAACAGATTTCCAGAAAAATTGCAGACGACA
>JANHFL010005981.1:41335-54713 GCA_032468155.1 Oxyrhabdium leporinum
CTGTTGCTTGTCACCTTCTTGCCACTTTCTCCCACCAATGGACCAATCGTTTCCTTGACTTTTTTCTTGTTTTTAACTTATTGGAAGAAGCTTTTTTTGTTATTTTTTACTTTTGTCTTAAGCCTTTGTTCGTTGTGAGCCTTAGCTTTCCTCACTTCATCTTTGCAGGCTCAGGCTATTTGCTGATATTCTGCCTTAGTTATGTGCCCCTCTTTCCACTTTTTATACTTGTCCTTTTTGTTCTTCAATTTGTCAGAGAGTTCTTTATGCAGCCATGCTGGTTTCTTTTGAGAGCTTTTTTTTTCTTCATTGGTATTGTGCTACACTGGGCTTTTATTATCTCACTTTTCAAACTTTCTCAAGCTTCTTGAGTTGTTTTCCTCTTAAGGATTCTCATTCATGGAATCCTTCCCAAGCTTTCTCTAAGTTTATTGAAATTAGCTCTCTTAAAGTCCAAGGCTCTAGTTTGACTTTGTTCTATTGCTTATGCTTGCATAATGTTGAATTCCAATATTGCATGATCACCACCACCACCAAGTTTCCTGTAGCTTCAACACCTTCCATCATTTCATCTCTGTTAGTGAGAATTAAGTCCAATATGGCTTATCCCCCTGTTCCCTTCTCTACTTTTTTGGAAACAAAGTTGTCTGCTAGATTTGTCAGGAACCTGTTTGATCTTCCACTTGGTGCAGAGTTTGTCTCCCAGTTGATGTCAGGATGAGTGGCTATAAATGTGACAAATACCTAAATATGTGTTTAATATAGTGTAGCCAAGCTCTTAACTCTTTTTTGGCCAATCTCAAGCCTCAAGGTCATATTGGATATACACTTACAGGGAAGGAGCAGTACTCTGATCAAACCACTTTGCACAATTCCATTGACTTATAACTTGGCTAGAGATGCTACTGAGAATCTTAAAACAACTTAGCTGGGACTAATTTTAAAATCACCCAAATACATGTTCCATCTTTCCTGTGGGAAAAGCATGACAATAGATGAAATGCTTTATCAGACCTGCAAAACCACATAATCAATGTACTCCGTGAGCCTCTGTCTTAAAATATCTGACCCAAATATTGAAAAACCCTCACTTACTCAATTGTTTCATTCCATATTACCCATTAGAGCTACCAGAATCTCTTAGCAAAAACCATTATATTGATCTTCTAATCATTTACCACAAGCTGGTTTTCCCTACATTAGCATGCTAGGGTGTTAAGGGCATGTCCAAGGCTAGTTATGGTTCCAGATATAATGTATGAATTGTCTGTATAAAGGGAATTAAAGATTGTGTCTGAAATAGGGAAGGAACATTTTTGTCTAAATTCCTTACGCACAAGAAATCTTTGTCTTTGAAAGTACACCATGCCCTCCCTGTCCTCCACTATCTCGAGAGCTTGCACAAATTCTCGAGGAGCTTGCCCAAATGAAATTTATATCAATGGCACTAACTAATCATCTCAGTCTCTGTCATCCCCTTCTTCTTTTGCCTTCCATCTTTCCCAACATCAGGGTGTTTTTCCAATGAGTTCTGTCTTCTCATTACGTGGCCATACCATTTGAGCTTGAGCTTCAGTATCTGTCCTTCTTCTCTCTTACATGGACCTACTGTTTCCTTGACTTTTTTCTTGTTATTTATATGTTGAAAGAAACTTTTTTAATTATCTTTGACTTTTGTTGCGAGTCTTTGTTAATTCTGAGCCTTAGCTTTCCTGACTTCATCTTTGCAGATTTTTTGTACTTGTCCTTTTGTCTTATCAGAGAGTTCTTTGTGCAACCATGCTGGTTTCTTCTTGGATTGCTTGTTTTTCTTTTTTCAGTGGTATTGTGCTGGTTTGGGCTTTTACAATCATATTTTTCAGAGTTTCCCATGCTTCTTGAGTTGTTTTCCCCTTTTGGATTTTCATCCATGGAATTTTTATCAGGCTCTCTGAGTTTGTTAAAATCAGCTCTTTTAAAATTTAAGACGCTGGCTGTATTATATGCTATTGCTTGTATTTGCATTATATTGAATTGCAATATGACATGGTCACTTGCCCAAAGTTATGGCAATTTCAACTCCCTACATCACTTTTTATTTATTAGTAAGAGTTAGGTCTAGTATAACTTTTCCTCTAGTTCCATCCTCTGCCTTTTAGATGACAAAGTTGTCACCTAGGTTGGTTAGGAATCTGTTTGATCTCACAGTTGCTGCAGAGTTTGTCTCTCTGTTGATATCATGGTAGTTAAAGTCTCCCATTACTACTACTCCCATTACCTTTGTTAGTTGTTTAGCAAAAAGTTTATCTATTTCTTCTGCTTGGTTGGGTGGCCTGTTGCATATGCCTATAGCAATGTTATTCTTTTTTTCCTTTTATATTGACCAATATGGATTCTAGGAGGTTTTCATCCTTTGTTTTGTGGATTTCTGTAGAGAAGTATTCCCTACCTCATTATATGATCATCTAGTGGTTTTTGCTTGGAATCAGACAAATTCTAAAGGTCTTGAAGATTGCCCCCTCACCTCGATTTTAGTTTAAAGCCCTTCTAATAAGATGAGCCAATTGTTTTCCAAATATGTCCTTTCCAGTTCTTGTGAGGTTCATTCCATCCCTTGCCAATAGCCCTTCATGTAGGCAATGGAGAGCATGGTCTAGGAAACCAAAGTTCTCTTGATGACACCAGTTTTTAAGCCAGTGGATTTTTTCTAAAATCCTTTGCTCTCTCATTGGATGTTGGCCTTTTGTTGGAAGTATAGATGAAAACACCACTTGATTTCCTAATTCTTTAATTTTATTCCAAAGCTGTTCGCAATCTCTTGTTACTATTTCTAGTTTCATTGTTGTGTCATTGGTCTCCATGTATAGCAGAAGAAAGGGATAGTAATCCATGGGGTTGATTATTTTAATAAGTTTCTCAGTTACATCTTTGATTTTTGCTGCAGGGAGACAATATACCTCCTTTTGCCTTCCATCTTTCCCAACATCAGGGTCTTTTCCAATGAGTTCTCTCTTCTCATGAGGTGGCCAAAGTATTTGAGCTTTAGCGTCAGTATCTGTCCTTCCAAAGAACTGTCAAGTTTCCTTTAGGATTGACTGATTCAATCTCCTTGCAGTCCAAGGAACTCTCAAGAGTCTTCTCCAACATTACAATTCAAAAGCATTAAATTTTTGGCACTCAGGCTTCCTTATGGGCCAACTTTCTTACGTTCCAACTCTCACATCCATACATTACTACTGGAAAATCATAGCTTTAACTATAGAGACCTTTGTCAGCAAGGTGATGTCTGCTTTTTAATATCCTGTCTAGATTTGCCATAGCTTTTCTCCCAAGGAGCAAGCATCTTTTTATTTCATGGCTCTAGTCACTGTCTGTGGTGATTTTGGAGCCCAAGAAAATAAAATCTGTCACTGCTTCCATTTCTTCCACTTCTATTTGCCAGGAAGTGATGGGACCAGATATGTGATAAGTGAAATATTAGTCTTTTTAATGTTGAGTTTCAAGTCAACTTTTGCACTCTTCTCTTTCACCCCCATCAAGTGTCTCTTTGCTTTCTGCCATTAGAACAGCATCGTCTGCATATCTGAGGTTGTTGATATTTCTCCTGGCAATCTTAATTCCTTGTGATTCATCCAGCCCAGCATTTTACATTTGTGTTCTGCATATAAGTTAAATAAGCATCATAGTCTTTGACTGATGACTATTTGTTCAGCAACTGCATGAAAATACAATGGCACTGAACAAAGATACTTAACATCCATGCACACATCTGAACTTGCAGCATTCCCAAAGTCATCTGATTGCAATCTGGGTTCTTGGGAACTTATTCGCACATACAACAATTTGCCAAGCCCTCTCTGATCATGTGATTGCCATTTGTAATCTTCCCTGCCAGCTGCCTCAGAAAGTCAACAGGGAAGCCAGGACAGAAGTTCTTAAGCAGCCACCACAGGATTTCCTCTCATTCCTGGGGTTTGACTGAGTAAGATCCATCAGAAACCTTTGGGGGGACAAACCTTTTTCAGCTAACCTCTTCGAGAGTGAAACAGCTGCCTGACAGATTGATTTTGCCCTAAGTAGGCTCCCTCCTCCAAGCAGCCCTGTCATTCTCAAAGACACTGGATGAAAAAAAGCCTTTCCCCTTTTCAGAACTGTAACATTGAATGGCTCTCCCCGCAGAAAGTTAGCAGATGCAGGACTAGATAATGCAGGGCAGGGAACTTGCTGTCTGTGCTTGAAAATGGAAATTGGGATTCCAAAACTCTCTCTGGCAAGCTGCATTTTGCTCTCAAAGAGGATGCAGGAAAAATATCCCTCACCGAGGAACTTCTTCGCTCAGCCTCATTGAGAGCAAAAGAGCTCCCTGACAGAGAGACTGGCAAGCAGCAGTTTGCTCCCAAAAGGGTTTGGTAAAAATGGTCCCTTGTGGAGGGATACAGTCTCTCTTTCCACAGCCCAGTGAGCTGGTTCAGATCATTGGGGGAGCTGTCTTTCAGCAGTCCGCTCTTATACTCCATTTGTAAAGTGACTACACCTGGGAGGGTTGTGTCAGCAGTTGCTGAGTGTGGCAATCATGTGGATGCCTTACTTAATAATTGCAAGTATGTTTGGGTGTAATGGGCAGGCTCCATTATGGTATATGAGACTGCCTTTTGATCCTTCAGTTGATGCACAATTGAACTGTAGTAATTCAGTTGTTATCACCGATTGACTATCAGCAACAAAACTGAGCTTAAACCTTTACATGAATTGCAATTAAGCTGCCAGGTGCAATTTTCACCTAAAAAGCCAGATGTGGTTTCACAACAGGGTATCTTCAAAGTAACAACCTGATTGTCCTGAATAATTGCAAGATTCAAAAGGCTAAGATGTGGACATGGAACTTTTTGGAAATGAAACAAGTTTTACAGAATAGCTTTTCAGAAAGATGGATATAGGATTTCTGGAAAGTAGTAAAGACAGAATTATTTGAGAAGGCCTTCGGGGGTTTATGATCATACTGATGGAGCTTTTGCTTCACTGATTCGTATTGAAGGTTTTTTTTCTTTTAGCTTTTCTGGATGAATTTACCATGGACATAATTTCCATTGGAATTATGGTTGAATTGCTCCTTCTGCATCTCTTATCTATGTAGCTCCTATTGATGCTTCTATTTGATTATAAGCTGCTGCGAATCAGTATATGCACTTGATACATTTTAAAAATCATTTAAACTGCGCTATCTTCCCACCTTTCTTCTAAACTTCTCCTTACAGCATAATCCATCAGAAAAAACCCTTCCCACTTTATGGGATATATGATAGCTCACTGCTTTCCTTGAAGATAAAATCTTGCATAAGAGTCTTTCATCAAGAATTCAGATGGCATTAAACACCGAGACACTTCTCAGCCTTGTCTTTCTAGGTGCTTCAAGCTACTGTAGCTTCTTGATCATGGAAGAGAGTGGAATAGAAGAGACAATAAAGTAGAATAGAATTTCCCAAGGATATTCCAATAATATTTTTTCTAGAAAAGTTACTGAACAGTTGATCAATGGTTTACTCCAATATTAGATGTAGAAATGAATACTGCAATCACACACAAACACATACAGACACAAAACTCCTAATTCAGATGGAAATTGAGGCACTGTATTTTTGTTTGTTTTTTTCCTACTTTTATGGGAGAGCATTCTTTTGCCTGCCTGTTTTCCAAAGCAAAGAATAATTACAAGTGGGGAAGAAAAAAACTAAGATGGCTCTTCAGTAGTGGGGAGGTTATCAAATCAATTTGCCACATTCCAGGGGACTCATCCTGAATGAAGCCATTCACTCCTGCTACATACTTTAAAAATGCTTCTCCCATACTTACCTTCCCTGCATTGATAACTCTCCAATTATTATGGATACTCTATTTCTCTTTCCTAGTCTTGTGAGCCATGAGGATAATACAAATAATAACAAGCCAAGAATTAAAAAGACAACAATCATCATAAGAAAGAATATGCAGGAGTCATTTATAATATGGACAAACCCTCTGGATAAATTAACAGGGAACACTATGGGTCCCACCTCTAACATGAGCTTTAAACACATTTATAAATTGTGATGCTTGGAAATTTGACCAAAATAGTTTTTAAAAGCTTGCCTTCATTGTCCCACTTCAAACCAGTTTCCTGCATACAACTGGTGCCTGGACTGAATGACCAAAATTTTAGTTGTTATACTTTGCTAATAACATATTTACATTAAAAAAAAAAACATTTTCATTCTCTTTTTACAGATAGCAGTAAAGTTACTGCCTATTTTTTCAGAGACCTTTGGAATGTGGCCCATGGCTCCTTGCTGCCACTTGTCATTACTTCATCTTCAGTTACTTCACTTAGGAGACAGTGCAGTGCAAATGGAGGCCAGCTGAGCAGCAGTGAAACAGAGCTAGGTGACAGCAGACCAGCAGCTGTGAGCAGCACAGATAGCAGTGGTGCAGAGCAAAGTAGGACAGTGGACAGGAATGCCCACAGCAGCAGCTGAGAGCAGCGTGGTGGATCAGCTGAGCAACAACTAAGCAAGCAGAATGCCCAGATCAGCATATCATACCCAAAAAACCAACAAAGGGCAAGAAGGCAGGGAGGAAAGTACAAAACACTACTGGACAAGGAGGAAAGTGATAAACTTTCAAGGCAGGGAGTTGAGGGTTAAGAGCAAAGCATCTCCTAGAAATCAGCCAGAGATTCCAGCAAAAAAGAAAAGCATATCAGTTCATAGAGGGCCAAGATCTTTCATAAACTTTAAATTTTTAACATTTTTAAAATCTGATTTAAAAAAAAAATTTTTTTAAACTTTTTAATTATTTTTATTTTAAAATTATTTTTTCAATTTCTTTTTTCAAGTTTTCAATTTATCTTTTCAATTTTAAAATCTTTTTCACTTTTTCAATATTTTCATTTTTTTTCAATCTTTCAATTTTTTTTTCAATTACAAAATTTGAAAAAACAGTTTATTTTAATTATTTAGAATTTTTTAAATTCTTGACCATCTAACAGGGAATAAGATGTTAAAAATAACAGAAAAAAATACAGATACTTCAAAACAGGGGACGTAGTGATGCATTTTCATGGCAGAGAATAAAGAGCCAATAACTTTGTAAATATTAATACTAGGGAAAATATTAATTTTTAGAAATGTTTAATGCTTTAGCGAACTAAAAAAAAGTAATGAAAAGAGTCTGAGATTATTGTGACGTGTAAAATATGTCATATGTTTGAGCTGATGCCCACAGAAGACCCAAACTATGAATGTACATGAATTACTAGAAGAAAAAGTAAAAGGTCTAGAGGCAACTCTAGCCACTCTGAAACTCAGTGAACAAAGCGAGATACCCAGCCTAAGCAAGAAGACCACACCATAATTAGAAACAAGAAGAAACAGTTTCTTAAAAAAGAAACCATCCCGTATATGAACCTAAAGAACAAAAGTGATACACCAAAACTGAACACAACTGAGAATAAACAACTTCTGTAAAAATGACCCTATATATAAACCTAAGAATGAAGAGCAATGGAAACATGTCACTTTTAGAAGCAAACAACAACCAAGAGGAATACTTCTACTATCTACCCTAGCCCACTCCAATGACGCCCCTCTGGAACTGAACAATTATTTTCCTAGCCTCCCTCTGGAAGAAAATATGCAGACACCTATAAAAGAGCAGTCCTCGATAGTTTCTAAAAAAAGAGGCCCAGCATTCCTGTGAGCCAACTGAAAGAGGAGATGAAAAAATGGGACAGGTAAAACAAATGAAACAGGAGGGAAAAAAGGAGATAATAATCCAAATAAGAGGGATTGATGATATAAGCCAAAGGGAGAGTAGTCTAAGGAAATGAAAAAAAGAAACTGGGGAAACAAAAAGATTCTTTCAGGAGAGAGAGAGTGGCAAGAGTAGATATTCTGCAAACTAGGCAATGGAAAAAGACACAGAAGAGAGAAAAGCTTAAAATGGGCAATCAAGATATGGAAGCAGATAGAAATAAAGATCCAAGAGAGGAACATGGGAGACAAGCGAAGAAACGGATAATTAAAACTTTAAGGCGGCTAAGAGATGATGGTTAGAAGAGGGAACAGGTTTAATATAGCAGGGACACAACAACAACAAAAAAGAAATGGAGGGATGGGATTTAGAGAAAGGGGGATAAATAAAACACATAGACATATGCAGTAAGGAGATGTAATAGCAAGAAGAAAAATTAAAATTTGAATGATGGTATAATTAAATTACAAATTTAATATGAAGAAATGCATATCCGTCAAATGTAATAGAGATGATCAATAATAGCCTATTTGTATTAAAAAGTATGATATGTAGAACATGGTGACTGACATAAAAATAACTTTATAAGTTGAATAAGTAATATGGTGATCGATAAGTTGTAACTTGGTTAAATGTAATAAATAAGATTGATAATATTTTACCTAGACTAATATTTGCTAAATGTAACAAAGATGATTAATAGTAGCCTATTTGTATTAAAAGGTATAATATGCAAAACATGGTGATTGATATAAAAATAATTTTATCAGTTGAATAAGTAATATGGTGAGCGATAAGCCGTATAAGCAATAATGGAAGACTTTAATATTATATAAATGTTTGTATTAATATTAGAATTATATAACTTGGTTAAATGTAATAGAGATGATTGATAATATTTTACCTAATTTAAAATAGGGTGATTGGTACAAGATAGGGTGATTAGTACAAAAATGTCATATAATAATTCTATAAATGGAATAAGCAACATGGTGATCGATAAGCTGAATAAGCAACAATGGAAGACCTTAATATTATATAAACGTTTGTATTAACATTAGAATTATATAAGTTGGTTAAACATAATAAAGATGATTGATAATATTTTACCTACACTAAAGATATGAAATTTAAAATAGGGTAATTGGTATAAAATGACATATTGAAACACTGAATAACTAAACAATGAAGGATGATAACTTATTATAAAAATGTGTAATACTATTAGAGTTATATAATTTTGTTAACTGATATAAATATGATTAATATCGATTTATTTGTATTGAAAGGTATGATACCCAGATGCCACACTGTTCATACAATGATACGTTTGTAAAAAAATAAAAAAATAATTTAAAAAAACACACAACACAACAAATTTTGACTCGGGAGGAAATTAATTCCTAACAGAGGTACATAAGTCTTTCTTTAATTAAGCCATTGAAGTTGATCCCTTTTTTTTGCAAATATTTACGCTCTCTTTTCCAAAGGCCTCATACCTTAGTAGTTTTATTCCACCATGTGCATTTTGTTTTAAAAAAGTATTTAATTAACATTGGTAATCATTTATAAGGCTGGCTTAAAGGAACATAAAACCATGCCTCATTGTTCTTCTCATGGGCTTCAGAGGGCATCTAAGGAGAGTTCATACTTGCAATGATGTCAACAGGAGTTGATTCCAGGTTAATGGTCATTGCAAGTAGGTCATGTTTCATATCACTTCATGCAAATTTTATAGTAGTTTATATCTGTAGCTTAGCATTACGACTCGCCTTCCTTATATAATGTTCCCCAGAAGTCTTGAAACTACAACCTCAGAATCTTTAATTAGAATACAATACAGAGAATGGTATGGGAGAGGTGGATCTGTTTGTTGTGATGGTTGTTGTTGTTGTTAATCAGTCTTTCAGTGCAAGTGAAATAACATATGTGTTTAAAGCCCAGAAATTGCATAAATAAAAGCTGAGAAATTTAATCAAGGTATAGTAGCCTGCATCTGATTGGTTTTGTTGAAATGCAGTGTCAAGTGCTGGGAAATTCAGGCAGTTCAAATGAGTATAAAGATTTATTGCAAGCTTAAGTTCTTTACAACAATCTGAACTACAGGTAGTCCTCAACATATGACCCCAATTGAGCCCAACATTTCTGTTGTTAAGTGAGACATTTGTTAAGTGAATTTTGCCATTTTATGACCATTCTTGCCACGGTTGTTAAGTGAATCTGGCATCCTCATTGACTTTGCCTGCCAGGAGGTCACAGAAGGTGATCACATGACCCCAGAACACTGCAACGCTCATAAATATGAACCAGTTGCCAAGCATGTGAATTTTGATCACATGACTACGGTTGATGCTTCAGCGGTCATAAGTGTTAAAAACAGCCATAAGTCACTTTTTTCAATCCCATTGTAACTTCAAATGGTCACTAAATGAACTGTTGTAAATCGAGGAGTGCCTGTCCTAAAAATCAAAGGAAATTAGCAGTAATTAAGAAGGAATTCAAGATGGGTTGGACTTAGATCTCTTGTGGACATGCAGGGATTCATGACTAATGACATGTTTGACCCTTCCCTTGAGCTCAGTCTGGTCATCTCCCGCACACAGTTTTGGACACTTGAGGGAGGACACTATAAGAGGAAAGAAACTGGGTCCAATATGGAGTATGGGTTTCATTAGAAAGCAGTGAAGAATCTGCTACTGTGCTTTGTTCTGAGAAATTATACTGCTGATGACAAAAAAAACTTAATAATAGTTGTTATTGGTACCGATAGAGAAGCAGCTGGGGAAATGAGAATTGTCTGAGCATCTCAGAAGCATTGGGATGCTTTTTTTGCCTTTTATTTTTATTTAGAAACTTGGCTATATTCCATTAAAAGCAAACAACAAGGTTACAGTTAAAAACAAACTAAAATAACACTTCATAAAAAAAAATAAAACATTGGAAATCTTAAAAAATGTAAAATTTCTGTGAGCTGACTATAATAGACCACTAGAAAGAGACGGTACCACTTCCCTAACAAAAAGCTTAAGTGAACAAGTGTGCCTTAAGCTGTGGCAAAGCTAATGGTTGAAAATGAAGACAACTGAAGCGGTGGCTCGATTGTGACTTTTAGGAGACACTCTATGGAAGCAAATGTTGGATTTAGAAGAAGCAGGCTAGCAGCAGCATTGATGCTTTTGGATTTTAGTGTTGGAGAGAATAGAATAGAATAGAATAGTTGGAAGGGATCTTGGAGGTCTTCTAGTCCAACCCACTGCTTAGGCAGGAAACCTTATACCATTTCAGATAAATGGTTGTCTCTTCTTAAAAACATTCAGTGTTGGAACATCTACAACTTCTGGGGGCAAATTGTTCAACTGTCAGGAAATTTCTTCTTAGCTCTAGGTTGCTTCTCTGCTTGATTAGTTTCCACCCATTGCATCTTCTCCTGCCATCGGGTGCTTTGGAGAATAGCTTGACTCCCTCTTCTTTGTGGCAGCCTCTGAGATATCGGAACACTGCCATCATGTCACCCCTAGTCCTTCTTTTCATTAAACTAGACATACCTAATTCCAGCAACCGTTCTTCATATGTTTTAGCCTCCAGTCCCCTAATCTTTGTTGCTCTTCTCTGCACTCTTTCTAGAGTCTCAACATCTTTTTTTACATTGTGGCGACCCAAACCAGATGCAGTATTCCAAGCACAGCCTTACCAAGGCCTTATAAAGTGGTATCAACACTTCACATGATCTTGATTCTATCTCTTTGTTAATGCAGCCTAGAACTGTGTTGGCTTTTTTGGCAGCTGCAGCACAAGAAGACTCCTGAGAATAAAGTGGATAGCTAAGGAAACAAACAAGTGGATCATAAAAGAAATCAATTCAAAGTTCTCACTCAATCACCAGGCTTCACATTACGTGAAGGCCTAGCTATAAAAGGTAGAAGGAAAGAAAAGGAGGAGACCCCCTAACCCTCACCAGCAGCAAAGTAGATGGAATCAATTACAGGACAATGGGTACCCTGTTGGAAAACCTGAAGAACCTGTCGGGGACGGACCCTCTGGAGGAAAATCAACCTATACGGTTGTTAAAATCAACGCCCGCTTCATGGCGCTTGATCAGTGAATCAAATTCATGGACGCTTATATTGTAAATTGACAAAGCACATATATAAACTATAAAGTCTTTGTACGTCATGATACTTTGTGACATGACAAGATCTTCAACTTTGCTTGATAGGAAACTGGTGACTGCTACAGAACTTTCAGAGTTTGTATGGGCCCAGTAGATTCCTCGACTTGCAACAGTTCATTTAGTGATCATTGAAAGTTATAACGGCACTGAAAAAAGTGACTTATGACTGTTCTTCTCAGTTACAACCTTTGCGGCATTCCCATGATCATGTGACCAAAATTCAGATGCTTGGCAAACTCACTCGTACTTAGGACTGTTGCAGGTCCCAAGGTCACGTGATCACCTTTTGCCACCTTCTGACAAACAAAGTCAATGGGGAAACCTGATTCACTTAACAACCAGGTTACTAACTTATCAATGCAGTGATTCACTTTACAACTGTGGAAAGGAGGGTCATAAAATGGGGAAAAATTCACTTAACAAATGTCTCACTTAACAATATAAATTTTGGACTCAATTATGGTCATAAGTCGAGGACTATCTGTACTTTGTGGAACAACCAGATCTCACATCAAGTGCATTGAAAAAAGAGTAAAGGTAAAGATTTCCCCTGTTCTGTCCAGAAGCCAGCACTGTCCAAAGATGCTTCTGTGATCATGTGGCCATCATTATACTCATTAAAAAATATGTTAAAAATAGGGTATATTTTATGTTGTTATGCTAAATTAATCCACAAACAAAAGCACAAATACTACAACAGCATTAAAGGATTAACATAACTTCAAAATGCTAAGTATATACATTATACACACACACACATATATATACATATATGCATATACATTATGCACATACATATGCATTGAAAGAAAAATGATAAAGAGAACAACTCCAAAAAATCTTCATTGTTCAAGTTCCTCTTTACAAAATGTCAAATGTAAACACTACACATATCAACAATCCATTGCTGTAAATCAGGGATCAACTTTGCCTGCCATAATAATTCTTATCAATTCTCATACCCCACGGTATTTTTAATAGTTTGCCAAATCCTTAGAGTTTAGCCAAGAACATATGCAACGGTAAAATGCAATGGTTGATCCAGATTCATGTTAACAAGCCTATAGATATCAGCCCGAATTCAACAATAATAAGAGAAGACTAAACCGTGTGGTTTAATGTTGCAGCTCCTGATTTATATCTCCAGCAGCGGGATGATCATAACCAACTTTTATTAAAGATTCTAAGTACTGTATACCTAAAACAAAATGGTTGTTGTTTTAACCTCATCTTAAGATCGTAAGAAATTGATTTGATGTTATTAAATGTAACCTACCATTGATTTACCATGACAGGCTATTTAAACTCATTATTCCAAGGTCAGATAAATCATATCAATTTCATCAGCCTCCCCCCCCCCCTAAATTATTTATTTATTATTATTATTTATTATTTTAAATTTATATACCGCCCCTATTCCGCAGACTCGGGGCGGTTCACAGC
>JANHFL010005981.1:56303-72068 GCA_032468155.1 Oxyrhabdium leporinum
CCAGAAAGAATACTCAGAATGAAGCCAATACAGACTTTGGTTCCAAATATGCTGAGTTGATTTCAGTAATGCAGCCAACTTCAGGGAAAGAGAAAACCTGTTTATACAAGAGGTCTACTTACTTCTATTGCCAAAATAAGTGGGAGCCCCAGACTCATTCATGCATACTCACACACCACAGCTCCACTTCCATTAAAAAAAAAATCACAACTATTGGGTTGGGTTTTTTTTCCAAAGGAGTTGTGGAGATTTTATGTGACTATACTAGCCACCTTGGATGAGACTGTCATTTGTGTGTGAATCATTTTTCCTTTCCTAGGTGCTCTCAGAATATGGATAAAAAGTGTTTCGAAATATATAAATTCTTCATGTTCACCTAGTAGCAACCATTCTTTTCTACCTTCCTAAGTGCCATTAGTTAAAGTTGGTTGGCAAATCATCTGGACTTCTATTTTATTTTATTTTTGGCATCACAGTTCTCTTCAGCACTAACCAGCAAGGTCAAAGAGTTGGGTTTCTGGCCACTGAAATACAAAATACCATGAAGGCATCAGGCCATACTTGAAAAACACAGGTAGTTTTATTAAGCGAAGAGGAACCAAGGTCCTAATCCCCAGTCTTATGCTAAATGCTTTCTAATAAATTCTGTTGCCGAGAAACAGTAACCAAGCTACTGTCTCTAGGTTTGAGCTGCTGTGTACGCTGACCCATCCAAAACAAGGGAAAGTGTAGTGTGATTCCTATGCCCAACGAAGTAGAAAGAGGGTTCCGGTATTGCAGTGCCCAAGGCACAAATTGTCTGTTTCGATTCTCAGGGTGAAGTGATGAAGAATAGCTTGAGAATCAATTGGCTGTTTCTACTCCTCAGTTGGTTTTGACTATGTTGGCAGATCAATCCAACCAGATTGAGGGACAGTTATTAACCTCATCCCCCCTTTTTCTTGACCTCCGTCTACAGTATTTGTTTTCTCCGTGCATAAATATATTAACATCTAATAATGTAATATATAAAATGGCAGCAATGTCAGTCTCAATAAATTGCAGAAATAAGTATCAGGAGTCCTGCATTCGTGAGAGAGTAGAAAGAAGAAACAGAATGATGAAAAGAGTGAATTATTTTGTGTAGGGATAGATTCAGGAGTTCTATGTATGGTGGTTTGGAGCTCAAAGGAGTCCTGTTAGATTTTCTAGCTCAGAATGTCTCCAGTGCATCGCTGTAAATAGATTAGATTCGTATAAAGAAATTATCTCACATAAGTGAATCATCTCGAGCAAGCGTGCTGACACCCCCCCCCCTCAAAAAAAAGCGGGAAGGGACTAAAGGTGAAGATAGAAAGTATCAGTTGAAGACCCATTTGTTGGTGTTGGGAAAGTTGTGTAGGAACTCTTTGCAGAAGAAATCATCAGCAAATAGAGTTAGGGTAAGGATAGGGAAAGGTAGGCATGAAATAGAGAATGTAAACCTTGTTCAGGTAGTCAGTTTCTTTTTCTAATTAACATATGATAGGAAAATAATTAGAACAACCCAGTTAGTTCACTCCTGAATTCCTTTATGTTCCTAAGCTGGGGAAACACATAGGTTCTTATAAAATCGGAATTTTGCACTGCAGCAAGAACTTAAACCAGTACTTAAAATCCCCCAAACCATGTTCCCTTATTTCATTAAGGATTGAAGGTAGTCCTCCCTTAACAACAGTAAATGGGACCAGCAACTCCATTGCTAAACAAAGTGGCCATAAACTGCAGTGTCAAAGCCTGTACTGATTTATGATGGCCCTTTGTGACGTCTACAGTTGTGGCAGTTGTGGTGGTTGCAGCAACTTCAGTTGTGATAGTTAAATGAAGCATGTGCAAGCTGTTAAGCACAATGTTATGTCACCATTTGTGGCCTCCGCTGGCTTCCCATTGACTTTGCTTGTCGGAAGCGAGTTATAAAGGCCACAAATGAAATTCATGAATACAGGATGCTGTGACCATTGTAATTGTAAATTGCCAGTTGTCAAGCACTCAAATTGTAATCATGCCACCATAAGGAGCAACAGTGCAACTTTGCCACCGAAGTTGCAACAGTGCAACTTTGAGAATGGTTGTAAGTTTCATTCGGTGCCATCATAACTTCAAACAGTCACCGAATGAATGGTTGTTAACTAAGAAATATCTGTATAGGGTTCTGTCTCCCTCAAGGGTTGATAGAAGACAAATTGCAAACATCTCAGTGGTAAATAATTGAGCTAGCTTTTATTCTCACCAGAACAGGTTTCAGGGTGCTCAAAATCGGAGAGTTCACATATGGTATTCTTATCCATTCCCATCAGATTTCGTAATGATTGGGTAGATCATCACTAAGGACAAATGGAAGGACTGAAATTTACCCTGTAGTCTTAAAATGAATTTTTATAAAATGATGTACTGTTGGTATTTGTCAGCAGAGAAATTGTCTAGAATGTATAAAGATACTTTGAATTTATGCTGGAAACGTGAACAACATGAGAGGACATTTTATTATGTATGGTGGATGTGTAAAAAAGCCCCCCCCTCCACACAAAAAATGTTTAGATATAGATATATACACTAATACAGAAAATTTTTAAAGATTAATATAACATTGGAACCAGAGGCTTTTCTGTGGATATTAATGGATAATCAACTAGGGGAAAAATGCTGATTTTATATATGATAACTGTGACGAGATTACTGTATGCTCAACAGTGGAAAAGTTCAATCCCACTCACAATAGAGGAGTGATTAGTGAAGACGATGGAACTTACTGAGACGGCTAAAAGACAGTATCTACATTTATGACTGACTGGAAACCCCTTATAGACATTTTACACGAAACAGGGGGAAAAAAAGATACACCAATGACGTGGTTTTTTTATGATTAGGGAAAAAACTAAATAATAGAAAAAGTGAGGGTTTTTTTATGACCATAGAGTAAGAGATAACTTTATAAACATACTTGTATTTCCTGAAAGGAAATTGGAAGCGCTTCTATCTCTTTTTATCTTTTCTTTCTGTAATTTTTGTTTTTCTGTATTTTCATTATTCTTTATTATTTTCTGTTAGTTTTTATCCTTTCTTTAAACCCTTTAGCAAAATTTATATTCATAAAACCAACTATAAATGACTTCATTGACTTAAATCTCATATAAATTATTCTTGAATGCTTCGATGATCCTTAGTTCTGTGGACACTAATCTAATAATTGCTATTTTTGCTTGACAAGTTAACTCCATTTAAATTAGGTTAAAAGGAATAGAATGCTTTCCTATCACATCACCAGCCTAATCAGGCAAACTGTGAAGCTACTTTTAATTGGATATTTAACAGACTTGGCTAAAATTGTGGTCTAATCCTAGAGTGCTCTCACTTCCATAGATAAAGCACCACTTGGGTACCCCTCGTGACACCGTTATTAGAAATCCTGCAACCTAAGTGACATTCAAAGCATGTTATTTGTAATGTTTAGACAATTCAATAAAACAGCAAGGAATTCAAAGTAGTCAAATTTTCTGTGAGTCTCTCCTGAATTCATCAAAAGACACTTTGCCTGCATTCCTACCTGAAGTGGGTTTCCACCCTTGAGACCATCTTCACCACTTTTTAATTTTCTCCAACCTAACAGAATGCTGGAAAGAAGTTATATAAAAGGGACTCTAAAGTCTGCCCATCTCTCTGTCTGTCAACAAGAGAACCCTGAAATCAAAGCAAAACTGGACCAAATTTCATGTGGAAAGACAAAAGGAAGATGAAGTTCAGAAATGGGCCAGAAATATAGAGGGGAAAAAAAGATCTCCAGATTTATTTCCTCCTCCAAATAAATTCTCTAATGCATCCACAGTTGGGCAGAGGATCAGAATGTTGTAGGTCCTCCTATCTAGGCCATCCCCATCCTTCCTCATCATGTGACCCACACCTGACCTATAAAAGGTTGGGAAGGGTTCCCGAAACCATAATTTGCATGCATTTCCTACTTTCTTCTGAATTATGGCGGCCAGAGCACTCTTTCATTGAGGTCTGACTATATTTCCTTTTTTTTTTGGTACATGATCCTTTTTAGCAGTCTCTTCTCCACTTCTGATGGTATAGACCTGACATTTATATGGATTCACACCTTAGCTTGAATATCATATCCATCAAAGGTTTCTGATCAAACTGAAATACAGGGTGAGATGCTATAGGATTCCATCCTGAACTTGTAGAATTCAATATTTTTATTAACCTGGATGAAGAGATAGAGCAAAAGTATCGAAGCAAGAGCAGCCCGCGGGCCGGATGTGTCATGTGCAGACCATGCCCACCCCAGCTCCATGAATGGGAAAAACATTGTGAAACATCACATGATGGCAACGTGACGCAGCGAGTTTGACACCCATGAGATAGTGGGATATGCTTATCAAATATACAAGTGGCACGAAAACAGGGTGAACAGAGAACAGAAATAAATCCATTAAAGAAAATGAGCAGAAAATATCAAGATGCAATTTAAATGAGACAAATGCAAAATTACTGGGGAACCATAAATCTAATATACAGGTATGGAATGGCAGATATCTGGGTTGGAAGTACATCTGGAACAATCTGAATATGGGTCAGCAGTGTAAAAAATACAAATGCAGCATTAGACTAAAATGCAAGAAATAGCAGCTTTATGCTTTGCTGCTCAGAACTCACCTTAAATATTGTATCTACTCTAGTTCTGGGCACCACCCTTTATTTAGAACAGGCATGTCCAATCCATGGCCCTTGGGCCACATGTGGCCCTGCACAATTCATAATGCGGCCCCACAAGATTGTAAGCTTTGAACATTACTGTGTGATTTATACACGTTAACTATACCTTATATTTATATCCAATCGAAGATTATTCCTCTTCACTCAATGCAGCCTAGGCGGGCCAAAAGGTTGGATAACTGTACTTTAGCAGATGTGGAATACATTCAGATAAGAGCAGCGAAGAGGCTCAAGAAACTAAAAACTATTATGAGACATTAAAGGAACTGGAAAAGCTTAGCCTTGGGGGCGAGGGGGGAGGGAAAGCCTTGAGAAAAAAATGACCAAGGACAGATATTGTAGCCCTTTTCAAATGGCTGAAATAATATCACACCGAAGAATAGCATGACCTGCTCCTTGTGTTTCCGAAGCTCAGAATAAAGGATGATTTTAAATTACAGGCAGATTCTCATTGTAGGGGGGGGGGGGGGAATCTTGACAATAGAAGAACCTATTATCCAGTGAGGTGGTGGTGCTTCTCCTTCATTGCATATATTCAAATGGAGGCTAGACAGCCATCTTTTGGGGATGATTTAAGGTAGATTTTTGCATTGAGCAAGGGGTTACAACCAGTGACCCTAAATGGCTTTTTCTAATTCTATGATTCTGTGATCAAAGTTTTCTCCTTGCAGCTTTGTATGCTCGAATGAACCTGTTGCCTTACACGCTGTAGACCGCCTGGGTCCCACCTATTGTAGCATGTTAGACAGCTTCATTTCAGTCTTCCTTTCAACTCGAAGCCCTTTCACCTGGAGCTTTGGTGATGTTCCTAGATTGGTACCTTGTTCCTTTGATCCCATGCTATCAATATTGAGCAGCTCGGGTGCTTTTCCTTTCGCTCACCTGTAATGTAACTGTAATGTAATTGCAGCTGCTGGAGTTTCAGAGTCTGGCTTCCCATTGATAAAAAAACTCCTACTCCTTTCCTCCCCTTCATTTATTCCACAACTGCTACATCACCTAAGCATCGTGCACTGAGCTTTGTTAAGTAGTTTTTAGGGAGTGGCAAAAAGATCTGCCTGCAGTACTTAAGGGTTTCCATAGTTGCAAAAGTATCTGAACCTTGGAATGGCAACTTATTATATATTATAATAAGATACGTTAGTGCTGGGGGCGAAAATGATACGAAAATTATGAAACGATGGTTTTAAGCACGCATTTCTGTAGGTAAGCTGAAAGTCTAGGGCAATGATATAAGAAGTGTGACCCAGATCTTAGCATCCCTATATTGGCCATGTTGGTTTGACAATATATTTTGGGCCTTGTTATGTTGGGAGAGTTTGTGGGTTTCGAAGAGCAGCATGGAAGCTCAAAGGTTTTCAGTTACTTAAGGGCCCCGTTCTATCTTTTAAACCCTCCAATTCTGAAGAAACCCAGGCTTTGGACATGGCCCTTAAGATGATGGATGTTTTGCAACCTTATCCTAGGGCATAAGATAAGGAAGACTTCCTTGGCTCAGGAAATGAGTATGGAATGATGAGCATTGCAGTCAAACACATCCAAGGGCTACAGATGGGAATACATCACTACTGCAGAGTCTGAAATGAAGCACAACCATGCACATACTTGGAAATTTTCCTTCTTGTCTTTTTCTTCTAAGTTTCTTTGCTTCTCGCCCTCTATTTTTCTTTCTGCTGCCTAACTGGGCCATCTTTTACCTCTGAAATTCAGAGGAGTCTTGCAGTGTTTAGCTTTGCAAGCCTTGTTTTCAAAAAGGACTCTCTCGTCTCTTTATTTAGGAGATCGCAGAGGTGCTTTGTCAAAAGGCAACTGGACTTTGTTTCTCCTTGAAGATGTTTCGCTTCTCATCCAAGAAGCTTCTTCAGTTCTGACTGAATGGTGGAAGATAGAAGGATTTACATTCCTTGCAGTCATCAGGTCATTAGCACTTTTTTCTGAGAGTTGTTGAGACCACTTGGAGATTTATCTGTGCCCTCAGGGTCATCTGAGTAGTGAAAATGGGTGTGGAACCTTCTTGGAACTGCTGAAAGGACTGTGTTTAGAGAGTGTTAGTGACCAGATGGAATATAAATCCTTCCATCCTCCACCATTCAGTTCAAAACTGAAGAAGCTTCTTGGATGAGAAGCAAAACATCTTCAAGGAAAAACAAAGTCCAGTTGTCTTTTGAAAAAGCATCTTTGGGACAAGCATAACCTGGATGACTGAGAATTTCCATAGATATTTGAGGGATCCCATGCCTGTCTTTTAATTTTCTCTCAAAATAGTTGGTTTTTACTAAAGTGCTGGGATTCTAATGAACCCATTTTCTTCCATAGGACAAAATAGAGCTTCTGTGTGTCAGTGGCCTATATCCTGCAGTTCATTTCCCCGTTTTTGTTAAAGTACAGTGTAAAGTCTTCCATGGAGAAACCAAGCTCCTGCAATGATTATTAAATGTGTGGGGGGGGTGTCTTTAGGTGCCTATTTGGTATCAAAGTGTTTGATTGATAAGAATAAGTATCACTGCAATCCTAGTTTACAAATTGACCATTGCCTCTGTAGATTAAGATTCAAACTGCAACCTTAAAGAGTAATTTAAATATCATTTCTTATCACTGCAAGCATCCTGATTTGAGAATCTGACATAACACTTTTACTTTATAGAATAAATCCATTTTAGGAAATGCTGAACAGGTGTCAGTAAACGTTTCAGAAAATACTGATAATTATCAGGATAGAATTGTTTCCTGTTTCATAGCGTCTTGGCCCATCCCCAATGATTCCCCACAAATGACATGGTGTATTAGGTCTTGCATAACTGAGCTACACACAAAAAAAACCAACCCCACGTGAACATTATAAATTAATGTGGCAGACAATTGGAAATGGCAGGATTGGAAACAAATGTCCTAAAGGCTCTAAATTTTATTCTGTTGCTAGGTGCTGAAAAGGACTCTTATGGTTGGTTGCAATGAACCAAGAACATATAGCATACCTTATTTCATCGCGTTTATTTCAGATTTTAAAGCACAAAACGAAAAGGGGTTGCTGCATTTTTAACGTTCTGCACTCTTACAATCCTATTTCACCTAGAATTATTGTTTTCGCCAAATCTCTCATTTCAGTCGAGCTCTTCTTTCTTAAACGTATAGTTTTAAGGCAGTGTGGCAAGCATGGTTTGGGGTTTGCGCTACAGCTTCAGCATGAGGGGACCGACACGGATTTCATAAGCTTTTCAAAGCTAATCTAATTAATGCTGACTGGAGTATCCAACTGTCGGATGATTTTGCAGATGTCCCAGTATGATGGATCCAGTGCCTTGTTTTTGTGGCTGGATTGCAGCCAGCTTGTATCAGAACCTTGGCAAATGAGAGACGGGATTGTGAGCTGCTCAACCAACATCCAAGACCCGGACTGGTCTCGCTCTTATGGATTTCACATAAAACTAAGTGTTTTTAAATGGCAACTCTAATGCCTATTTGATCTGTCTGGGTGGCAGTTGCTTAGAATCCTGTTTTCTCTCCTTTTTTTTAAATGCCCTTTCCTTTACTCTGGACAATTATTACTTCTTTTTTTCTTCCCTACTCGCTTGCTGGGCTGATCAGTTGTGAAAGACAGAGAGTGAGAGAGAAGCAGAGGATAATAGCATATAGCATCATATAGCCGGGGCTTCCTTGACAACACAAATAAGACTCTTTGATAGCAGGTCTCGGCTACCGTGCTAGGGGGGCACCAACTGTTCAAGAATCCAGTAGTGTTTATTTGGATATTGTCTTGTGTTGCTGCAAAGGGTTTTTCTTTTTCTTTTTCTTTTTCCTTGCTTTGTGTTTTGGAAACGCTTTCACGCTGGCAGGCTTCAACTCCAGCAGTTGCTCATAGCCAATATGTATGTATGTTTGTTTTTAATTAGTCACTCATTGTGGGGAAGAGATCCGGAGTCTCTCTGTCCAGAAGCTTAATCACACTAGAGAAATCAATGTGATTTTACTGAATGAACACCGTGGACCATTAATTTACTTCTCTTCAGCTTCATAATAAAACACTGGTGAGTGATCTTTTATTCTTTCTCATGCATGTCTTCTCGTTTACAGCAAGCAAAGCTGGGGGAACATGTGGAGGGGGGGGCAGAGAGAAACTGGGCAAATTGATGGACCTTATAACAGTATTATATAATGTCCTTCTACCTGTTGTGCATGTATCTTTCAGAGTATCTTGTTAAGCCACCACTGATACTCGGTGCTTTCCTGAGTTGCATAGGCTTGGCACATACCCTTGTGGATTGATGCACGCACCAAATTTAGGAAATTCCCTCTCCGAACTGAGTTAGAAAACTGTGTAGAAATTACTTGGCATGAGGGAGACAGACTACTTTGCTGACGGCTAGCGTTCAGGTTATACCTATCTGGCATATGCTACATCTATGCATTATAAGAAGCCTATCCTGACATCCAAAGGATGTCTGATCGGCATGATGTTCCCAGTATATATTTTGTGCTGTGGATCATGAGAGTTGATTTCTGCTTAATTGTAGTGATGATGAGAAATGCAGCCTGCAGAGAGGGTTGCCTCCTCCTTATGCTCCCACTTCAGCAGCATAAGGTTTCTGCAATAGTTAAGCTACTGGAATATTTACTACGGTTATCATTCCTTTATTGCTATAATATCTAAGTCTCAATGGAAGGGACAGGCACCAAAAGAGCGGTGGCTAAATTCAGTTAGCACGTCAGCAACTGAGACGCATGTTCCCCCTGCTGCGTTCCACAGATGTCCCGGCTATCTGACAGTTTCCCCAGCTCTGATTGCAGCACTGAATAGCCCGGAACACAAGCACGAGGAATCGTTTGGGAGGGTGCCTGCCATCCAGATTGTCAGGTCTCACCTGGGACCAACTCCTGACAGAGCCGATGTCTCCAGAGATGAAAGCCTTGACTCATTGCTCCATCTAGCGTTGACTGTGGTTAGCTTGCGTAATGAAGTCGTGCCAGTTTTTCTTTCCACCCAGCAGTGATATCAGTGAAGAAGGTATGTTGCAGAACGAGGTGCTCAGGACCCAACTGTATCTGCTGTACCCCGTGAACCTCCTCGGTGTTCCCTCCGTACCAAAAAGTAGTACAAAGAGAGGAAAGTGTGCATGTGCTCATGCAGCTAGCAAGCCTGAGAAACGGGAGAAAAATAAAGCCGTCCCATTCTTGCTGGTTGAAATCGTAAGGGGGGGGGGGAAGGATTAAGATGTTCTTAGGAAGGCGAGCGAGGGAAATGTGAGAGAAGGTTGGGAAGCAACTGATGAAAAAGAGATAGGGCAACAAGTAATCCTCTACAAAATGTATCTCAACATTGGGCTGAGATACATCTCATTCTAGAGTTTAAGAGCATAGCTACACCCAGCTGAAAAAGGAAGCATGGACTCCAGGCTGGACATATGCGTTCCATCACCCCCCATGCAGTTGGTTGGATTGTTGCTTTGTATAGCAGTGATTAGGAAGCACGATTGGCTTCCTCAATTAATGAATGTTGCCCATAGTCAAAACCACTACAGAATCGTTAGATTTTAAAACTATATTAGATTTTGCATGTCTTTGGAAATTCTCAGTCATCCAGGTCATGGTTGTCCCAAAGGTACTTTTCCAAAAGGCAACTGGACTTTCTTGAGGTTTGTTTTTTTTCCTTGAAAACATTTCTCTTCTCATCCAGATGACTGCAAAGAATATAAATCCTTTCATTCCCCACCATTCAGTCAGAATTGAAGAAGCTTCTTGGATGAGAAGCAAAAGGTTTTCAAGGGGGGAAAAAACCCAAGAATGTCCTGTTGCCATTTGGAAAAGCACTTTTGGAATTAGGCTTTACAATTACTATTATACAGTTGTGTGTTAAGTGGGTGCCAAATAAATCTGTTAAATACATTCATATCCTCATGCATACCATATTGTTCACTTTATAATGGATCATCTATTACTAAAATAGGTTACCACAAAACTTGGAGGAGCTAGATAGGCACAGCTGAGGGCATGGAGATAGAATGGATGAGAAACTTTTCTTCTTTGAAGTTCTTTAGCAATAGCAATAGCACTTAAAATTATATACCGCTTCATAGTGCTCTGCAGCCTTTTCTAAGTGGTTTACAGAGTCAACATATTGCTCCCAACAATCTGGGTCCTCATTTTACCGAACTCAGAAGGAGGGAGGGCTGAGTCAACCTTGAGCCAGTCAAAATCAAACTCCTGGCAGTGGGCAGAGTTAGCCTGCAATACTGCATTCTAACCACGGCACCACCATGACTTTAAGCTAACTTACACTAGGGTCCAAGCCTGCATCTGTTTAACTGGTAAAATATCATTTTTAAAAAAAGTTCTACCAGTTCCAAAGAGTTGCAGAAGATGCCGATGTGCTAAATATTATTTATTTATAGAAATATATGTGCCATTTTTATTTCAAGTGTTGAGATCCAATGAGTCTCATAATAACCTTGCAGCTTCCCAGTATAAGTTTGCGGCTGCTGATTTTTCGAGAAGCAAAATATCGGGGAGAAGACAATTCTTACAAATCAGATGTTATTCTTTCTAGGCAAACCCTACATAACTACACCTCAAAGGCAAGGAAAATCTCTATCCTAGTGAATGTTCATGTTTGGAACAGCTTCCATCCAGGAGGTTCATCTAACTCTGAATGAGTCTCATCCTTTAGTAAATCTCTTTTTTGGGACAACAGTAGCAAATATCTGGTGAACGTAGCTCTCTCTACTTACCGGTAATAAGGGCAACCCATATAATAAACCTCAGCCACCATACACAAAGAATGTGATAAGATGTTGAGACAAGAAAGAGAGAGAGATAACCAGATGGTTTCACAGCCCTCCATAATATCCTAATACTTCTTTCTTTTTGTTCTTTTCTTCTACTTTCCTTTGGCTTTCTCTTTGTTTGTTTGTTTTTTCTCTGATTGTCCTATTCATAACTTTCTACTATTATTCTTTAAAAATAAAAAGGGTCGCACATCCTTTGAGTCATTGGCAAACATTCCTGTTTTACAGTCAGAGTGAGGCTACCAAATTGGCCGCTCGAGCATGTATGCTCTCAACGTGATCTTGTGTACTTTCTGCGCCCTGCAGATTAAGATGTAACTCAAGGCACCGTCACAATCCCATTCAGTCTGATTCATTGTATGCGTACGCACACAGCACCCTTATGCCTGGCATCTCTTGATGAGCAGACGCAAAGGACTGAAGAATGTTTTAAAGTATATTTCACCTGAATTCCCCGCTTCTGACGTGATTCAGAATCCTGCCTTATTGTGGTTCTAAAGAAGAACTGGATACATTGAGAAACATTTAAGTGCAGCCATCTATCTGCTTACAGGAAACAGTGGGGATTGGGTTGATTCACTGTAAATTGAATGTTTACCTCATTCACAGTTTCAAAATGCAAATCAAAATGTATTTTGTAGTTCGGTGCTAATTTTAAAAAGCATGCTCAAAGTAAAAGAAAGAGAGAGCATGTATTATGGAAGATAAAGCACAGAAGTACACTGTGGTAGGAATGCCCATGTTTGGACAAAATTGGGTATAAAAATTTGTACGCACACGCATTCAAAAGGTTCTAGGTTGTAGGTTCAGCTGTGGCTCCTGCCGAGGCTGAAAAAGGCGTCTGCCTGAAACGCAGAACACAGGCAGTCCTCAATTTATGACCCCAATAGGGACCAAAAAATTGATCATTGAGCAGTGCAGTTGTTGAGTGTGGCATTGCATGACTGTTCCCAATTTTATGAATGTTTGGCCCTACTCGTTAAGTGAATCATTGTGGTCATTAAGCAAGACATCACGTAAGCACAACGGTCCCTGCTGGCTTCCCCATTGATTCTGCTTCATTTGCTAGGAAATTTGCAAATGACAATCATGTGACCACGGGATGCTGCAACCATCACAAATGTGCAGCGTTTGCCAAGCGCTCAGATTATGATCATATGATCACAGGGACGCAGAGATGTTCACAAGGACCAATTGTAAGTCACATTTTTAGCATTGTTGTAGCTTTGAACAGTTGCTACGCTAAGCAGGAGCCGTGGGCCTGGGAAGAGCTCTAATTCTTGCACAACCCTTGAATGGGGGAGTGCCACTCCATTCAAGATCAGGAGTTGGACTATCCCCCAGCCTGGGTAGTCCAAAAACCCACTGCCACTCGGCTCTGATAGCATTGTTTAGAAACAGTTCCTCCCCATCTAAACTGCCAGGAGCAAGGAACCAAGAATGACATGATGATTTACTCAGAATAGCTTCTTCATCACTACTCATCTATAGACAGGAATCTTGCCAAACTAAAGCACAATCTGCGTAACTATTAGATATAGTACCTGCCTGCCAAGGCTGATTTGACTCTTAGGTCCTTGGGAAAGACTCTCTCCCTCTTGAGACTCTGCACCAGATTCCATCACATAAGCCCACATAGCCTCTAGGCACTGGGGCACAACCTCAACAGCTCTCCTTGGCTGCACTGGAGTGAAAAGATAGACTTGGGTATGATTAGCATACTGACAATACTAAAGCCCAGATTGATAGATGACCTCAGACAGCAGTTTCATGTAGATGTTGAAAAGGTGGGGAGACAGAATAGAATCCTGCAGCACCCAGGCAGGAATGGTGAGGAAGCAATCTCTCCCCCCACATCCACACCCACGCACCCACACACACATTAACAGTTACTGAAACCAGCCCTTGAGAAAGGAAGAGTACCTTCATAAAATGGTGCCCCCAATTCCTAACCCACAGAGTCACCTCAAAAAATGCCATGGTTGACACTATCAAAATCCACTGAGAGATAAAGGAGAATAAGATGGATGTACCACTGCCACCTCAGTTCTGCCATAGGTGGTTGGCAAGCATGAATAAAGCTGTCTCAGTGCTAAAGTTCAACCTGAAGCCTGCTTGAAATGAGGATAATCTGTTTCCTTCAGGGTTATCAACGGCAGACCAACCAACCTTCTCAACAATCTTTCCCCAAAACAGAAGGTTGGAGACTGTCGATAGTTATTGAAGACCATTGGGCCCAAGGATGGGCTCTTGAGGAAGGGGGACACCATTGCCTCTTTCAAGGCTGGAGTCACCATCCCATCTATCAGAGAGATTTGCACCTCAGCATGGATCCAATCATAAGTGATGACCTCCCTGACCACTTCATGATCCAGAAGAGACCTGGATCCGGTAAACAGGGGGCCAAGCTGACAGCAAAATGAGTCCTGCCCTCTTCCTCAGGAGTCACCCGCTCAAACCCATCCCAGAAAATGGGAGCTCTGCTGTTGGGCAACAGCCCTTCTTCTAGTCAGTTCTGGATGAGGAATGCCTATAAGTTGCCGTACTCTACATATAATTAGAATTAGATAGAGGTGAAAGAATAACATGAAATGTAAATAACTTTACAACTTTCAAGCCTCTGAAAGCATTCCCCTTAGGAATTCATTGACACAGTTGTTAATTCCACATAATATATGCGTTCTAAATTTCCTTTTCAGGATGACTGGCTCCAGATGCTCAAAAGCATAAAACAGGCTTTCTGTGTTTTTGCAAGAATGTAAACATCGAAGAAAATGCATGTTTTCTTTTTTCAGTTAGTCTGTTTCCCATTCACCTGTGTGAGCATGTTGAACACTTCTGGGTCTTATCAAGCTTGAGCCTAAGACTGACTAAATAAAACAAAAAAAGTTCCCTATCCACACACAGCTCGCCTTTTAAGAAGCATTGGAAGTTTTCTTCATATCTTATTGTAGCTTCATGTGATTTCCATGTTTTTATGTGATTCAGTAAATAAATTGTGGGTTAAGAGTCCAATTCCAAGATCTGAGGCAACTATCTAGAAAAATACCACTTCTCTGGCAATCTACAGGCAGGTTGCATAAATTAGCTTTCCTAACAAAATATTTTTACATAATGTAACTGCAGGGAGTGCATCAATCAATCTTGGTGGATGCTGGATGCTACACTTTTCTTTGTAATGGATCTCTCCAAGGATGCATGTCTTACACATCATATTTTTTTTAAAACATCAGATCTCCAGTTAGTCGTAATTGGGTAGCTGTAATTAGAGGTGACATAAATGATATTTTATTTCTCATCATATTGTATTGGTAAAGTAAATGAACTTAGATAACGGCTTATGACTTGAACCCAGACAGAGCTACCTAAAATAAGATAACAATTCCTCATATTCAGGAGATACCCTAAGCATGTGTGAATGCTAAGAGAATGCCAAATTGCTTTATAGAAATCAAGGGCTGTTTAGAGCACGGGTGTCAAACTTGCCACGTCATGTTGCCATCACGTGACATTTTGTAACGTTTTTCCCATTCGTTGAGCTGGGGTGGGCGTGGCCTGCGCGTGACGCTTCCGGCTCGCAGGCCACCAGTTTGACACCCCTGGTCTAGAGTACTGGTAGCAGATGCCTCTTAAGAAAGAAAGTGTGTGGGGACACCTGTTGAAAACAGTTGCTCACAAAAAAATTGGAAGGTAGAAAAAGAAAAGGAACTGAATCTATTATCTTAAGTTCATAGAAATGTTGAATGCAAGGAATAGAAGATATTTGGGAGACCACCAAGACCAGTGGTTCTCAACCTGTTATCTATGGACCCCCGGGGGGCCGCGATGCCATCACAGAGGGCTTGAAGAAATGTTATAATTTAAATCTTGAGTTAAGTCTTGGGGGGTCTGTGATCACAAAAGGTATTTAAAGGGAGTCCATAGTGAAGAAAAGGCTGAGAACCACTGATCTGGGCCATTCCCTACCCAGGACAAGATAGTATGGTTCTCTAGAAAAGGATCAGTTTTGAGTTAAACGCCTGTTTCGCAATTTACATTGGTTGCTAGTTTTAAAAAAGGGGGGGGGGATTAATTATGTTCTTATCCCAAAGCTATTACTAAAACTGGAGACCAACCAGTCAGACTTGTAGAGCTGCCAGAAGCATGCTCAGGCTAGAGAACCGAAGGCTTCATATTAATAATAAGAGCCTAGGTGGCGCAGTGGTTAGAGTGTTGAACTGCAGGCCACTTCTGCTGATTCAATCTAGCGGTT
>JANHFL010005982.1:10397-20614 GCA_032468155.1 Oxyrhabdium leporinum
AAGCTGTAAACCGCCCCGAGTCTTCGGAATGGGGCGGTATATAAATGTAAAAATAAATAAAAAAAAATAAATAAATAAAATAAAAAAAGGTTAAGGTTTTTTGACAGCTTTTGGGGAGGAAGGGAGGCCAAAACCAGAATATCATTCAGTGGAAAATAAGCTTCTTTTGCCACTGCAATTCTGAATATGATCTGCTTTGGGTTTCAGAAATATCCAGTATATTATCCACTCCATTATTATTTTTAAAAAATAAATAAATCAACTATAGGAAAGCATGGTGGCAAACAATGCAATTAATGAGCAACTTGCTCTGATAAGATCATCGAAACGTTTTATAACTTAACAGATAAATCCATTCCAAGTCTAGATCACAGCTCACCATTGCATTTCCTAAAAGTGTACACAGGGCCAACTTCCTAAATTGGTGCTGGAGCTCCCTAAGTTTCAATGGAAGTTTGTAGGCTGGCCCCTTAAGTGAAAAAAGCTTGGAATATCCTGTTAATTATAGCCAGGGTTTAAGGATCTTGCTTTGGAGATCTCCATAATTTCAGGCTTCAGGTTATTGCAGTGGTACTTGGCCCATGCTTCTTTTCTGAAATATGCTAGAGCAGTGTTTCTCAACCTTGGAGACTTTAATATGGGTGTACTTCAACACCCAGAATTCTCCAGCCAGCATGGGTTAAGGTTAGGTTAGGTTGAGGAATTCTGGGAATTGAAGTCCACCCATCTTAAAGTCGCCAATGTTGGAAAACATTGGGCTAGAGGCAATGAGTGAGGAAAATAAGAGGCTCAGTGAAAAACCAAACAAAGTTCTGCTGTTTTCCCAAAGAACTCATTTTTAAATTTTATATCTTTAAATAATTTAATCTGGCATCTGAACTGAAGAATACTAAGTGAAGAACCATTGATCAAAGGTTTGACCGATAGGCATTTATCCTTGAAAACCACTAGGAAACCTCAACTGGTCCAGAATGTAGCAATGCATTCAGTAATGGAAGCCCCCTAGATTTGCCCATGTAATGCCCTGTTGCATGATCTGCACTGGCCTCCAATTTCTTTCTGGTTGCAATTCAAGTTGCTGGTCATCACCTTTAATGGTCCATATGGCTTAGGTCAGGTTATATCTGCCTGACTGCCTTTCCCTAAGGATATCTACCCATCCAACCGGGTCAGGAATTTGGGCACACTCATAGTCTCTTCCTTTATATATTGCTATCTTATGGGAGTCTTACAGGAGTGTGCCTCTTCTGTGGCAGTATGGTATACTCTTGTCCCTGAAGCTTGGCATACCCTTACTCTCCTAGCCTTCTGTAAAGGCATTGAAGACCAAACTTTTCTCAAAAACTTTGGATAAGATGAGGTAACTGCACATCAGAAGTTTAACTTGGTGCCAGGTTTTCATTTTTAATGTGTTGTTTTTATAGTTTTAATATGGCTTTTAGTCTCTTTTAAGTTTTTAGTGGGAGCGGTCCAGAGTTGGTCATAAGATCGATGGCTATGTTTTGCTTTAAATAAATAAATATGTAATAGCATCAAACTGGATCTTGGCTCTTGCTCCGATTGTTTAAGCTTGTGGTTAAGCACGACACCACATAGATACTTGCCTGCAATAATGAAAAATTGTACATATGAAAGATAATAATTTATAACCCAATTTATAACACATGTTCATGTCACCAATTTATTAATTTGTTCCACTTTTGGTCTGGTGTTGTTCTACAACTCATTGGGAATAGAAAGTAATAAAAATGGGCCAACTCCTAATTATATTTTCATGATTAGATCCATGCGTTCATGTTCATATCAGTATTCAGACCATGTCATGTGATATTTATAATTTATTTCTCTCACCTCAATAAACTAGTTCTTTAGCTTAAGTGAAAATATTAGTGGGTAGGAAAGACAATTGAATTAATTCATGTTTGTTTCTTTGGTAAGCTACTTGAAGAAATATTTTCCATGCTGTTTCCAATTTGCATTTAGTTATCATTTGATTGATCATAGAGTGAATATTATTGAGGTGTTTTAGGTATTATAATTCTCTACCTGATTGACTGGAAAGTGGTCTTTATTGTTTAATAGTGTGAGCCTGAGGCACTTGGAGGATGAGATACAAAAACCATGTAGCAGGATTGATTAGGGCTTTGCAAATCCTTCAAAAGAGGTGCTCTGAAATGTATAAGAATGTGTATAAAGCAACCATCATTTTCTGCACTTGCTTCAGAAGCTACTCCTAGCAGTCTCTATTTGTATGTATGTGCATAGATTGTTATTTTATTTGAGGAGAAAAGTGACAAAGCTTTGTGAACACATACATGCACAGAATTTGTATACTGGTTGATGTGTTCAGGAGCAGGTCTTTAAAAAACCTTGCTATTGATGAATAATATAATTGCTACTAACAATAAAAATTGTTTTTGTAGTTTAAAAGATATATATTTCTCCAGTTTTGGATATTTGTCACCATCCTCTTTCTGTTGTGTAACAACATAGTAGAGTTTCACTTACCCACCACAACTGGGAGCAACAACTGTTGCTAAGTGCTGTAGTTGCTAAGCAAAAAGAGGAAGAAGAATCATGTGATAATGCTGGACTTAAAACATAACTTCTGCTTCTATTATTAAGCAAATTGCAATAGTTGTTAAGCAAGACATCCTATAACCATGATTGGTGGTTTCACTTCCATGTTCTCCACTAATTCTACTTCTTGAAAGTAATTGTAAAGCTCTATTTGATCTACTGGACAATCATGTGACTGGAGGATACTATGATGATAATAAATAGTTGACTGGTTGCACAGCTGTTTCTTTCCTTACAGTTGTAACTTTGAGCAGTCAGTAAACACAGCAGTCAGTAAGTGAGGACTGCCTTAAATAAAATAGGTATTGTAACCTTATACACACATTCTGTATATATATATATGTGCATACATACATACACACAAACACACACAAATGATATGATCCTGATTTTCTATAGGTGTTTAAAATTCTGTCATTTTTATCAAGGTCTTTCTTGAGGTCACTTTTCATTCCTCCAAGAATAAATATTGTAAATATTGTACATCAACCATTGTAAATTCTTACCTTCATTGAACAATTCTTGCTGAGAGTTTAATCTATTTTCTGAGTCTGAATTCACCATATTGCCTATATGATTAAATCTTTCTATGGTTGTCTCGGTAAAATGCATTTGACAGTGAATCTAAAGGTGAAGACCCTGAACTTAATCTTGTTTTTAGGAACTACCATATTGTTTTTATACAGCTTTGTCTTATAATGTGTCACTTTGAATTATTTCTTCGTTTCCTTATTTCATAAATGCGTAAGATATCTTATTAGCTAAACCAACTCCTTCTTTGATTCTGTTTAGAGATAAACAGCTTGCATGATACAATTTAAAATTATATTTCAATTTTAATATAAAATTATATTAAAAATCTCACTAAAGCTGTACTATTTATTTGGAAAGATTGTGAAAAACCCAGAGAACACTGCATGTATTTATTGCCATAAGGGATAAAATCTTAAAAAGAAAATTAATATGTGCACTTAATTGGATAAATATACTTTACTAAAATTAATGTAGTTTCATTTTGAATAGGAATCATATGTTCCCTTAGCACAGCACATTATTGCATTAACTCCTAACCTATTTTATTCTATGTATGTATGTATGTGTGTGTGTGTGTGTGTGTATACACACACATACAGTATTTAAAAATACTCCTATTTTATAGCCATGAAAGTGGGAAAAATATTAGCAGTGTACAACAAGAAGGAGGGAGCTTCAGCAGTTACCTGAGCTTTAACTTTGAATCTAAGAGAGTTCCCAATCCATACATGGTTAAGACAGATATCTAGAACCATCACTGGGCCAAAATTGCTGTTTGGTGTTTGAGGAGCCTATTACAAACTAAACTCTCAAAAATAAACAACATAAAGAAACAGGTGGCACGAGGACGGACAATTTCATTTCTTTTTAATTGGCATTTAATGAAAACCCACTTAAATATTTTAGTTCACACTCCGGGTATTTAACATTGTATCTTTTTTGCATATTATATTAACATTTTGGGGAGTCTCTGAGGACTGTATCTAGAACCTGTCAAGGCATTCTCATTTAGTAGATTGATTTGGTCCATTTCCTAATAAAAGGAATGTTTGTAGATTATTTAAGCTTTAAAGATCAGAGTTTTGTATCAAAAACATACTATATTTTATATGTGCTAGTCTTTACAGATAGTAATCATATTATACACGTAAAAATAGATTTAGCCCTATTAATAGGTGGTCAATTCCAAAGTCTGTTCAATAGAAGTACCACCCCACAGAGATAGACAGATGGTTTAGATATATTAATTATGACCTAATATATTATGACTTGTCTAGATTTTTCTTTCCCCCCCTCTAATTCTTCTCTGCAGTAGATGATGACTGAAATTTATTAAGCCAAAATTACCTATTAATCTCAGAACCAGAAAACATGGTTTAATCTAGTAATACAAAGTAAGGTACATTCTAGATTAAATCATGATTAATGAGATGAGAATTGTTATTGTTCAATAAATCAAAGAAGGGAGGAAAAAATGAGATCTTGCTAGTCTGCAGATAGATTCAGCTTAAAACACCATTCTTAAGCTTATCACCCTGAGCTTGTAAATATGGGAGAGAGTAGCAGAAAAGCTAGTTAGCCATTGACAATGATGATGGAACACAGACAAATATTTTTTAAAATTATCTACAACACATGCCTTCTTCTGTGGTACCTAAACATAGCCTCCAGTATTCTAGTTCCCAGACTACATAGGCGAAAATAAATCAAAATGAAATAGAAATCCATTTAGCTAATCATTTTAATCTGTGCTTTTCTTTGCTAGAAACTAAATCAGAAAAGGTACATCCCGTTGAAAACGAGAGTTTCATGACTGTTGCCACAGGAACAGCAAAGCCTGAGAACGCTACTTTAAAAAAAAAAAAAAACCCTTGGGAAGTAGATCACCTAATTAACTAATCAACATTCTGGGCCTGCATTTATTAAATAGGCAGCCAACATTCAACAGGGCCAAAATTCAAATAGAAGCTTAATTCATATGAAAAGAGTCAGTCTCAGTTCCATCAAAACTTGGAAGGACATAGTACTCCTAGCGTAAAGTTTGAGCCAACAGACTGGGACTGTGCAATAGGAAATAAACACCCTCTCTTTTCTGCCAATCAGATATCTGTTAAACAATGTGAAGCAAAATTACATTCAAAGCCTCCTTTACAATTTTGACAAAGACTCGACATGTTCTAAATGCTTCTCAGTACTCTTTTATCCTCCCCAGGTCAAACGGTTCCATTATAGTCACGAAATGAAGAGGAAAACAATATTCTTCCCATTTGTTACCACGGTGGTGCTTAAGGAAAACGGGACTTGCAGAAGTCATGAAGAATCAATCTTCAGTCAGGAAGTAAAGGCAACTCAAACTAAGCTCAACAAACATGAGATCACTTTATCAACACACAGCTAACTCTCAGCTTCATTGGTAGCTCTCAAATGCTGAGGTGCTACAGAACAAGAAGGAAAGGGGACAAATGACAAGACATTGGAATGCAAGTAAAACAAGGATTTATATGATCACCATGCATACATTGCCACTTTGGTCTCCTTGTGGTTTGCTGTAGACATTTCTGCAAGAGCTACCTAGGACATAAAGTGCTTCTGAGATCACCCCAGGTTGGCTAGGTGGATCTCAATATTCAAGTTAACATTGTATTATGTAATGATTTGTAAACTACGGTTTACAAATTAAATTATAAGTAGCTGGGTTCAAAAATGTGCTAAACCATAAACTAGAATCAATACATTGCAATGGTTTGTTCACTTGCAAAAAGTTTTAAAATCATGTTATGCTTTACTGTGATATATGTAATTAGCTGCTAAGTATCATTGTGCTTGCATCAAATAGCTTCTAGAGATACATTTTCTCACTATATCACCATAGCATGTCCATGGAGATATATTACACAGCTGTTCACTTTTTAGTATAATAATCTAGATAGATAGAAAAGTTGGAGTTGGAGACAAGAACATATCAGTGACATATATTGGGGGGGGGGAAGTAGCTACTAAGGAATGACTAAAAAAATAGGTTACTAAAAAGATACATTGGCTATGTGCCTACCCTCATTGCATTCCTTAGGTCTCTTCATTAGCAGCATATCACCAGGAATGTCATGATCAGTAGGTCCTTGCTGTTTTCTAAACTTGGTTTTCTTCCAGATGTTTCATTAACCAACAAGGTAACACCACCAGCACACTGATGAGAGCACTAAGGACTCCAAAATTCAACCCTAAGCTAGAAATATTGTCTTCTATGTCCTGATCAGTTAGCCAGGGCTTATATTGCAATCAGTCACTGCAAACAAGTCTGGGAAGTTGGTGCTTTCCTAATTGCTTCTCACATCTGGCAGAGATCTTTCATGGCAAGATGGGGAGTAGAATATCCAGCTCTACCTGTTTGTGCCCCTTTTTTATATGTATAAATGCAAGAGGAATAAAAGCTGTGATGGACACAGAAATGGAGTACTGTGGATACCCTATTTTTGCAGAACGTCTCTAGAACATGAACGCTGTCATAGAATGATGGCAAGAACATAGACACATCTGTATTGGTACTGGGGAAGATCGAAGAGAACTCTCTTTTCCTTTGCACATCTCTCTTTTATGCTGAAAGGGTTATTTAGCCAGCTGAGGCAATTTGTATACAATTTTAACAACTCTCTATTGTAAATTCTTCTGTAGTTGCATTGAAAAGTTAATAAGCAAGTTTTGTGGATTGTATCATATTGTTAATCACTCTTCCTCTTGTATATATTCCTACTTCTAGCAGTCTGAGGGAAAACATCAGGTAAGGGAGAAAAATAATAACAGAATACTAAAAACAAATGGATATCCATGCAACTTTATCAAAAACAAAATCCCTGACCATTCAGCCCAATACAGCAGAACCAACACTAACCCTAAAAAAAATGACTCTGCCATAAATCAAGAATATATCGGAAATTACCAACAGACTCATACAACCACATGGAATCAGCATAGGACACAAGCCAACACAAGCCCCTCAAAACATCCCAAGCAAACCAAACGACCCAGTATCCCCAGAAGAGGGGGTGGGGGGAATCAGCAGTCATCTGCAACATACAATGTAATGACTGCAACAACCCCTATGCAGGACAAACAGGCAGTAGAGTGGCAGAACACATCCATGAACACCAACTAGTCGTCAGAAGACATGATGAAAACTAATTTGGGTAAGGAATGTCTGCAAGAAAATAAGGAAGCTCAGAGACCACAAGGACCCCTCCCCTAAAAATATTTTTGGCAGATGATATGCTGTTCAAAGTTATAATCACAGAGACCCAGGAGGCTGGACTTCTTTCTTTGCTGTGGTGCCCACCTTATTTTATTTATTAAATGTATATGTCACCCATCACATTCTGAAAAGCAACTGTGGGTGGCTTATGGGACGTTCTTCTCCTGACATTAAGTTAATTCCATCCCATTTGATGTTTCAGAAGTCCCTCGAGACTTGGCTGTGCCATCAGGCCCGCAAGTTCCCAGGGACTTGTTTGGATGGCTCTACTATTTCAATGGATGTTCTCAGTCTTTCTCTCTCTCTCCTTGGGATTTGTATATAATTTTAGCTTTAATGATCTCCATTTTAATGCTGATTTCTCTATTTTAAATGTCTGTTTTTTTATATATATGTATGCTTTTTATTGAGTATTGTACGTTCACATTTTTTGTGAGATGGAAACTATACAAATGTGATAAATAAATACACAGCATGCAAATTCCTCCCATGATACCATTACACGCACTGTAAAAGCAAAGATATGGGACCTGGTTTAAGTAAATGACATGTATTATACAATATTCTTACAGGATTGCTAAATGATTTCAGAATTACTTAAAATACTTAGCTCAAGTCAAAAATGCCTATCCCTTTAAGATATGCATTAATTAGGCTCAGGAACAATATAAAAAACCTTAGTCAGCACCTCTGACTTACTAGAATAATTGCGCTTTCTCTATGCTTCTTGTTGTTTGGTGGGGGAGGAAGTATTCTGACAATTTTTGATGTCTGCAATTCAGTTTTAGTGTCTATGTGATCCCTAATGTCATTCTCTTACTCCATTGAACTGTTCCAGTCCAGCTTAAACAATGAAAGCTACACCTCCTCCTGTTCTCCTCCTTCTGTTAGAGAGCAAATGTATCACCTTGGAATTTAAATCAGAGTTTCAAAAACTAGCCTTGCCAAAAATACTTTTGTGCTGATCATTTAGCAGCTTTCATTTTGTTTTTTTCCAAGTTACTACATAGGTTCTTATTAAGGAAATCAAGGTTGATGTGTTAACTTGTGCATTAGAGAACTTAGCTTAAGAACTTCACTGATCTGTGTAGAAATTTGATTTGATTCCATGTCATCGAGTCATGTGACCACATATCGATTCCCCCCCCCCATGACTGTCCCTAACCTGGTCTTTCAGGTCTTCAAACAATGCGTTCGTTGCCACTACAACTGAATCCATATACTTTGCCGTTGATAATCCTCTCCCTCCCTCCCTTTCTATTTTCCCAGCATTGGAGCCTTCTTCAGAGAGAGCTTGGTCTCTGAGCCTGGTCATTTGTAAATCAAGTTGAGAGCTCACGTTCATTTATTTGATAATCTATTGGTTTGTTTTCTTGGCTGTCCATGATATCCTTGGGAGTCTTCTCCCACACTAAAGTTCACAAGCATCAAGAATGGTCCTATCCTGCTTTTTCAAAGTCCAACTTTTGCTTCATATAAATGTCCCAGGGAGTACCATGAATTACACAAGTCTGATTTTTAGGTACTGTATTGCAGCATTTGAGTATCTTTTCATTATTGCTTTACCAAGCACTAGAATACAGCATATATTGTTATTCTCTTACAATATAAATTATCAAGCCTACCTGGAAGGTGAAAACATAGTGGTTTGCTTAAGACCATTCAGCTGAAGTGAACTTTCTACCACACAGGTGAGACTAAGAAGCAGAAATGTTTACTTCCTCCTTTTGAAGTCTTAAAAAGGGTATATAGAGGCTTGAATGTAGCATACTCCCTTTCTATGGATGAAGGGGGGGGGGAAGCTTTTATCTCTGGTTTGAAAAAAAAAAGCTATATGTTTTCTGAGTAGATGGTTGCTTTGTTTTATTTTAAACTGTCCAGCTTTTTGCTTTATTCAGTAGAATGACTGAAAACCCAGTCAGGAGACATTCTGATTGATTTTCAATACAAATAACAGTGAGCGTTTTGATTCTTTTAAAATGATACATGATCTTTTAAAGGAAAGATGCAGTTCCTGATGAATGCTTTGTTTGTTGCTCTTTCATCATTCTCCATTATTTAAGAGGGGGGAAAAAATGGCCAGAACTTCAAATCCAATAATCATGTTTACAGAATTAATTCCCCCACCCTCAGATTTCTAAGAAAAAATAATGTTCAGAATAAGAACTTGGATTGGCAAAATGATTTTTTTCCCATAGCACTGCGCACCAAAGGCAACAGGAGAACATTTAAGGCAATATACATATATATATATTTAAATATTTCTGATGCTACAAGAATGTCCATAATTCTGTCCATAAATATAGGATCATTTGTTGATAATGGATATTATAGTAATGTCAGTGGCACTTCATTTCTCTTACAGAGATGTAACTATTCTGATTCTGTTTCATACCAGTTTTGTTTTATAAAAATTAAGAAATCAGAATAGGATGATGCCTGATTAGTTCAGAATAAACAGCTCATTTTATAAAAGACAAAAGACGCTAAAGAATTGTGTAAATGCTGAGCACCCTCTAGTGGTAATTTAGACAAACAATTTTCTACGTCTCTGCCAAAAAAACAGACAACTGGAGAAACTAAATAGCCTCCATACAAATTTTTCATTCCTTCCCCCAGCAGCAGATCAACAGAGTAATTGCAGAGCCCACTTCCCACGTGTTGAGAACACAGCTTTGCCTTGCTACAGCATCATCATCTCCACGTTCAGAGGTTACATTTGTCTCAACTATAGCTAATATAGGGATAATCTATTAAAAGGAGGGATGTCTTAGGAGAATGGCTCAGGTAAGCTTCGGTCAGGTTGTTTAGACTTTGTAACTTTCCATCAGTGGAATGTGGACCAGCAATTTCAAGG
>JANHFL010005983.1:0-25712 GCA_032468155.1 Oxyrhabdium leporinum
GAAAGGAAAGGAAAGGAAAGGAAAGGAAAGGAAAGGAAAGGAAAGGAAAGGAAAGGAAAGGAAAGGAAAGGAAATCCCAAACTTATCATTTAATTAAAGCAAAAACACCAGGAAAGAGACAAGAAAATAGATAATAGTGATAAGCATTTTTAAATACAAACTTTTACACATTATTATACGAACTATAAATTTATATGATATAAAATGGAATGATTGCTGCATATAATATAATGTGGCAAATTTACATAAGTTTTATTACATTCATATACATATACTGTACTTTTGATTATATTACTTAGTGTTGGTATTTTTTCCATTTCTTCCAAATTTCAAGCATGGGGCAGTGTATGGATGTGGAAAAAGGAGAGCAGCCTATAACAGAAAGATATATAAGAGGACTATACCTAAGAAAGGGACAAAGGTTGGGCAGTAAAGCAAGAATAATGATGCATGGAAAGCAAATATAAGAAGCTGGATCTCATGGGAGTCACTCCTGATCAAACATATTTAGGACCTAGCTGTTAATTTTGTGTATTTCTGAATATAATTCCCAAATATATTGTTGACATTTTTTAGAACAAATCCTAAAGAATCTCAAATTTGTCATTTCCTCTCTGCTCATGTGCCACAGTTACTAACTTCTAACTTTTCATCTGAACAGATAAATTATATGTTGGAAATTCTTGCAATACAAATAAAAAAAGCAAGGTTCAAATTCTAGTTTTCAGATTAATTGAGGAGAATAAATTCTTTTCTATATTGGTTAAAGTCTTACCATAAGCTGCCCCATAGCTGGTGCAATAGAATTTCATGGGGTCTATACTTCCACCAGAGCTTGTTCTTACATAGGGAGAAACTGAACCTAAGGGGAGACGTCCCATCTTCTCTCTGCATACAGAAAAAGATTTTGTGATATAGGATTTCCCCGGGGAAACAGTTATCAAAGAAGACTGGCCACTGATCATTGTGGAGAACTAGAAAGCTGCTGAGTACCAGAAGGAAAAATCAGTTTGGCTTGGAGAGATATTTATTTAGACTGTTTAGATCTCCTGGAAACAGAGTGAGCTCATACACGGTTCTGTGACATCACAGAATCTTAAGATTTAAAGAAAAACTTGTGAAAACTAAAGTGGACTGTAATTGAGATACCGTAATACAACAAAATGGCCATAGCACTCAGGTTTGACACTACATATAGCATAATACTGATTTTATTTATTTTACTATTCAACATTATTTCTATGTCTCCCCAATTGTATGGATGGATGGCTTGCAATAATTACTGCCTTTAAAGCCATAAGCACATAACAGAAATTATAGAATACAATTAATAAATAAACCGGCGAATAAATTTGAATAGCAACTCTCAGTAGCTTTGCGGAAGATATTCATTTAAAGTTTCTTCTTAAATGTCTACCCCCCCCCCTCTTTTTTTATTATTATTCATTATTCCACAGCCCTGAGGCAGTAACAGAAAAGGCATATTTTTCTGGTCTCCCAGCTCTTTAGCTTCAGGAGGGACAGGAACCCACAGCATTCCTTGCTGTTTCAATCACAAAGAAAGGGTAGATCCAAACTAGAACAAATTATTCCTCGGTTGCCAAGATCCACGTCATAAAATGATTTATAGGTAACAACTAGCACCTGGAACTGTATCCAGAAACCTAATGGTAGCCAGTGCAATGACCAGAGGAAATTTGTTGTCAGCAACATTGAATAACTGAAGTTTTGGAATGTCCCTCAAAGGCCAAATAGAGTATGTATTGTAGTAGTCCAAGTATGTTGTAATGAGAGCATGAGTAGTTTAGCCAGCACACTAGTTGAAATTAAGTGAGAATTTATTGGCCATAGTTTGCACTTGCTGTTTCAGCAGAAGCTCAGGGTCCAAGTGAATTGCCAGATGATATATCTACTCCATGAGGGGGAGCACAACCCCATCCATTCTAGAAAATAAAATCCCTGAGTTTTGTCTTCTTCATGCCAAGATAAAATATGGCTGAGTATCTTCAGCATAGCAATGGTATTTTACCTCAGGTCAGCAGGTAACATCTCCTCATGATTTCAAATAGATATTAAATAGGATGGTGAAAAAAGCTATGTCCCAAGCACTCCATGGAATAGACAAAACTTTGATCTTTCTTCCCCCTCAATATTGAGTAAAACCATCAGCTTTAGCAAGGAGCAGAATCAGTGTAAAAGATGTATTTCCCATCCCCAACCCTCACCCAGGAAGATTCTATGGTTGATGTTATCAATGGCTCCTGTGAGATTCCTGTGAATCTAATAGGATCAAAAGGGCTGCATTCCTTCCATCCTGATCCTGTTGCAAGACACCCTTAAGGACTACTAATGGAGTTTCTATCCAGGTTTGAACCTAGTATCCGGAGAATCCACTTCTGCCATGATATTCTGCAAATGAACCCACACTACTTACTCCAAAGTCTTCTCCCAAAGGGGGAGGGTTAAGATGGGGTAGAGATTGTCCAGATTTTCTGGATTTAGAGATGTCCCATTCAGGAAGAGACATAATGTGCAGAGAATACTATCTACTCCCTTAAAGAGGGATTCATGACTACCTTAATCCAGCTTTCAGTCCTCTCATTAACAAGAAAAGGCAAGATTCCAACTCCTACATGACATAACTTGAGAACCTTGTCATATACTATTGAGAATCTTGTCCATTTACGTGGAGTCCAGAGCATCAAATGTATCCCTGATAACCCAGTAGAACTTAGTTCCATTCTCTGTTTGAGGCTCTCCATAAGCATCATCAAGCACCCAGATCTTATTTTAAAAAGTACTCAAAATCTCAGTTTTCTCTCAAGCTGTTGGCTCATTTGAATGATGTAATCTTCAAGGGAATTATTGTTGTTATGAGCATATACCAAGGCTTTTGTAGTGTTTCATCTTTTGATCATTATTTGCTTTGCTTTCAATATTGTACACCACCCAAAGTTACTTTGAATTGAGTGGCCTTACAAATCTAATTATTTATTATCAAGTTCTGACTGAATAGGAAACATCTACTCTTCCAAATGCTTTGCACAAAGGCCACAATGACTAAAGCAAGGAGTCTTGCTAGCTAATCCCCAAAAGGACCTGGGTCACTCTTAACAGAGTTGTTGGAGAGCAATCTAAAGATATAGTACTTGCCATCCTAATGCACACTTTTACTATGTTTGGTCAGTTCGTTTCATTTTTTACCACTATCACACTAAGCGTCTCTTCTGCTGCTTCATATCCTGAAGCTCCTTGGTAAATCCAGGAGTATATTACTGAAACCTTCTTATTGCTACTGCAATTACTAGGGTGAACCCAGCTGAAATAAAGAGCTTTATAAAGGCAAGTCTGTTTATATTTTACTGAGCCTTGGAGAAATAAAATGCACAAGCCCAGAATTTATAGCTGCCAATTAATAAGTATATATATTATTCCTTGTTGTTCATCTGAAGTCTTGACTATGTGGCAACTAGTTAGTTAATTGATGCTCACTTAACACAATCATTTTTGTCATTTTATAGAATATCTCTTTGAAGTAGATGTGTTGAAATTATTCAAAGTACTGAAAATGCTAGATAATATTGCTTCAAATACTACATACAGCTTGGTCTCAATTAGTGCTATATAATAAATCCCTTGAAATTTTATTCAAATTTGCACTATTCAAAGTAATATTTCTATGGAAAATTGGTTTCAATTCAACAGAAACGGGCAACAAAAACTTTTAAACATAAATGTATATGTGTGTTTGTATATATATATATATATATATTTAAAGAAAAATGTATTTCTAATTTAAATTTATAATAAACCAAGTCATAGAGTAGTTTTAGAAAGCAGAAAACAAAAAACTTCTAAATTTCATTCCTAAAGATAAGCTTACACTGACAAAACTGTATTTATTCTCTCAATTTCCTTAAAATGTGGTATTTGCAAATTATAAAAAGCTGATGCAATTTTACTTTTATCTTCCCTACATTATTATAATATTGTGCCCTATAGACTCAGGCATTCCACCTGATTGTGCTGTTTTAGTATTTCTATGACAAAGTTCATGTTGTTCAATTATATCAAAGTTTTGTTCTAATGTAATGACAAGCCTTTTTTTTTGAGCTTGTACTCAAACTTGTACTGTTAGATTCCTTGATTCCTCCAAAAGAATCATCTTTTTCATCCTTTTCTCCATTGTGCACAAACATTAGCAACATCTAAAACTTCAACCACGGAACTTTCCAGTGCCAAAATATCTGATGTATTGATAATAGACATAGGTATTCTTCTGGGTGCTCATCAACTCTGGAAACTCATCAGCTGAAATGTGTGGGCATTCTTTAATGTATATAGGTAGCTAGGGGACAAGACCTAAATCAGGTTTTAAGTAACATAGCCAGTTCTAAACAATGTTCTGTTTAAACATGTGTAAGCACTGACATTTCCAAATGCATTTCCACTCAATAAATTACTTTGAATTTATAGTTCAGTGCTCAAAGTTCAGTAGCAAAGTACACATTTTAAATAAAAGTTTAGTCTCTACAATATTATCCCTAAAAGGAATCAAATAGTATGTCTAGCAAATCTATCATAAAGTGGTCATCACAAGTCTGAATAGAATTTGGTTCGTATAACAAATGGGAGAAGGCAAACCACATACAAATTTGAGGCAAAATGCTCCTCTATCCTGAAATCTTATGTTTTATGAAGCAATGTCAAGATTCATCTTGCAATACCATGTCCTTACCTGCCAGTTAAGGTATTGACTGGTTTACTGCAGTGTGCAGAATCCTTGTAGTGTCCCAGAAGACTAAATTATTCCCTTAAGTTAGGAACTTGGAGGAATGGGTAGAACTGAAGTAACAGTATGTATCCTAGCAACTAGCTCATAGCAACCAGCTCAAGAGAACCTGTCCACAAGACAGTCACATTTATAGAATCCAGTGGAAAAAACAGTGGAATCAGTTTGGTGGCTTTTTAACATGGCAGACGCATTACAAATTCTTATCAGGTGTGCAGTAGATGTTCAAAGTTAACCTTCAGAGTAATGAGAAATAGGATGGGAGTTTTCTTAGCAATGCTTCAATTGAGTTTCAACCCAGTGTCGGACTAGTTTCACAGAATCAATGAATTTTAGTTATAATGCTATTCCATTTGTGGGACTTGAAGCAATACTGATCGCACAAAATGGATTTATATATAGGCAACATGCTTTCTACAAGTCTGCAAATTTAAGCGTCAGCAAATTCCAAGTGCAGATTTTGGTATCATAATCATAGCTCTTTGAGAACGTAAAACTATCTTAATTGATCTGTATATTAGTTGACTTTACAAGTCCTAAGGTAGTGTATTTGATCAAACCTATATCTAAAATCTTTATTTTCATCAGCATTGAGTGTAGCACCTATATGCATAGAATGACACCTTGTGGTAGTTCCAGGCAACACCACAGGGATATTGTGGCATCAAAAGGATGTACAGTAAATAATTTCTTTAAGCCTGTATGCTTAAAAGCGGGAAATTCTAGGAAAAATAAAACTTTTAAATTGCCATAATTGAAAATAACTAAAACTGTTATACATAAAAATATATAGAATAATATAGCTATTTTTAGTATATAATTGTAACTCCAATGTTTTATTGGCTAAAACTGCCGCCTGTAACAAAATTAAATCCTAACCTTCTGAAAGTGTTTATAATTTGTTTAGCCAGCATGTGATCAACTGTGGAAAAATACAGGATTATCTGCCATACAAAATAACATCTGATAAGACCATAAGAATGGCACAAATCATCTAAAGAAATTTATGTATAAAATAAGCTTATTGTCTAAAAGCTAATGCAGACATTTACCATCTGCCAAATTTGTTAAATTACAGTAAGCAGATAAAGCAATGAATGTCTGTTAAGCGCAACTAATCTCCTGTAAATACTCATTCTGATTACATTTTATTAAACAATCTATTTTTTTTAATAGCCACTGCTGTATCCTTTGGAGACCTGTCATTTACAAGCTCCCCTGAAAAAATTATTTCTGCCTATGAATCATTACAGGCAAAATAGTCAGGGATGATGGGAGCTCTAATGTAAAACTCTCATGACCACTGAGACAGGCATGGTTTAATTACAATATGGATCACTTACTCCCAAGTTGTTTTTTAAATCCCCTGCCTACATTTTGAGAATAGAGAAGCATCTGAATCCAAGAACAAAAGATGCCTGTGAAATTTCCTTTACAAAAATCTGAGTTGCCTGAGAAAACTAGGACAGCAACAGCTGAGCCAAGTAGATGGCAAAAACCGGCCAATCAGGAATGAAGTTGCTGCATACAAAGTAATATGTGCACTGACATATCTGAATTAATATAATTATGTTCACATGGTATCTCCTTGCATATTATAAGTTGCTATCCTGTTAAAAATACCACAATTGTCAATAAATGGATAACACACAAGCTAATATAGATGCCAATGAAACCATGGTTATAGTGTTTGCATATTTCTGTGGCAAAATCCTCAACATACATACAATATTAACATCTGCACAGAAAGCCTGGAATTGGCCAAGGTGAATACCTAATTGGATTAACAGAAATATTCCTTGATGAATCAAATATCACACAGCATTTGTTTCCATCATCTAGTAACTATGTCAGGAAGCTTTCAGGAATTAGATAGGGAGAAATGGGCCGCAATTGAACTCAAGCAAGGGAGTTGCTGTCTGTACACTAAGGTTCTCCCAGTTCTGGGTTCTCTTATAAGGATACCATTACCTCTGAAAGGGGAATCCATGACTTAGGTGACTAGTACCAGGCAGACACTATTAGGCAGGCAAAAGGTAGTTCTCCTGCCTTGGGCAGGGGGTTGGACTAGATCTCCAAGGTTTCTTCCAGCCCTATTGATTCTTTGATTGTAGTGACAGCCAGGAGGTCCTTAACCCAATTGTAACTAAGGTACCCGTTGTGACTGTCTGGAGCTGGAGGGATAGCAACTCATACTGTCATCCACACATTAGCCAACTGCAATTCGCTCTACATGGAGTTTGCTTTTAAAAGCCACTCTGAAACTGCAGTAGGCACAACATACAATGGCTTGCATGCTAACTGGCACTGATGCCATGAACACCTACACATGGACCCTGCCTTGAATGCCACTAAATCTCCATTCAACTTAAAGTGTTAGTTTTAACCTGTTAATGTCTTATATGGCTTGCCATCAGGGGTACTGTCTTCAACATTCCTCATCTTAATCTCTTATGGGAGATTACAGGGTCTGAAATGAGGAGGTGCTTCTCCAGTACAATTACTGCCGGTTAATAAATATAGATTTAGCCCCATCCTTTGGCGAGCAGGTTAAAGAGCCTTTTCAGTAGTTAAAATTGTGCCTTAGAAATTACACCCACAAAAACACACACAAATATGGTAGTTTAGATAATTTAAAAAAAAATATATTACAGCTATTTCAACTTCTGTTAAATTGCCAAGATCTGCATGACTACAATGGCCTAAAAATCAAATAAAAGACATTTCTAAAGTGCAGTAGTGATCTCATCACTATCTCCTAATTTGTGTTTCAGCCCTTCTTTCAAGAAAAAAAAGCAGCTTTATTTCAGAACTGTATAATACAGAAAAAATGGCTACTTATATGGGAATTCACAGATTACATAGGCGTAACATAGTTTAAGAAGAGCCCATGAAGCACAAATATGATTCTACATTTTAACGGATTCTCCAAACTGGGCACACAAGATCAGTGGGAGCCTTCAGCAAGGTATTCCAGATCTGGTTGTCGTAGTCTCTTCTCTCTATGCTTGTTTTTAGTAAACTCTCTAAGCATCTGTAGGATTTCATTCTCAAAGATTTCTGGAGCAGGCTTTGTTTCTTGAAAAGAAAAAAAAAGAGTGAAATTTTCCACAGATCCAATAACCTTTTCCAAAGTTAAGTTTCAGATAACAGATTGCATTAGTTTGCTAAATATAAAAAATGAAATATCAGCTAATAATAATCATTTCTAAGGGTTTCTAAAGAATATTACTTTTGTCTTTTTGTAAAATATATTCAGGATACGTTGACTGCAAATCTTATAATAATCATGCAGTTCAATTATTTATATGTCTTTTGGGAACTAAGTCTCACTGAATAAAATATTGGTTACTTAAGCATATAGCAAAATTGATTTAGTTATGCTAGGAATAAGACTACTAAATTTAATAGAGCAACTTAATTGTGCTCCTCCCAAGTTTTATTTATTTCAGCAGATATACTTTTAAGCATAAGGATCCAATCTTTTAGTTACAATAGTGTGAACTTTTCAGTTCTATCTACAAACCTGCAGATAAATTGTAGATCACAACAGAATTGTAAATAATATGGATAGTTTTAATGAATCACAAACTATCTCCACAATTGTATTTTTAATAGATATGCACAGGATTGCATAGTCTCTTAGTGGTCAAAATAGCAAATGGTGTCCTTAACCATTTTACTGTATGTATTCCTGCTCCAAGGTAACATTGTGTTTCAAATTCTCATAAAAGGCCCATGCATATCTTTTATAGTTTTTTAAGGTCTGTCTACAAGATCCCTGAAATATAGAATAAAGATAAGAGAGGCTCAAATATCACCTATATTGCTTTATTATTATAAGATTAGAAATATGTTGAGAGCTGTAGTCTGCTGGCTCCAAAACACACTGTTCTACATTACCTGTTGCCCAGGAGTATATGTCCCAATCATTGCTTGGCTCATTTATTAGACGGTCATAAAGGTCCAGTTGTTGTTCATTCATTTGATTCAGATTTTCTTTGGCAAATAAACTATTAAAAACAATTAAGAGTACTGTAAAATGCCAAAACACTTAAAAGTGCTAAGCTCATACAAAACCAGTACACACAAATTGAAAAAATAAAAAACACACCTCAAATACACCAACAGAAAAACAATCTGAATTTTCCTATATATTTATAGAATAGATAATCCTCTGTCTCTCTTAGTAGATTCTAATTAACTCTATTTGCCCATTATCATTCGAAGAGGCAGGGACCAACTCTACCTCCTCTGAAGTTGCCCAAGTAATATTCAATTTGCAGAGGCATCTATACTCACAACAAAAAACATCTGTACTAAGGAAGTCTTTGCGCACAATGCATGCTTCTATGTTGACTTTGAGGAGACAAAAGAACAGATTATGTCAGACAGCACATATTTAATATCAAGATCTTACAGGGAAAAGATATGGTAATGGTTATGTAGTTTAGACTGCTTTACAGGACAAACTAGTCATCCACAGGTAGGACTTAGGGAATTCACACAGTAAACTTGGTAAGAAAAACTTTAGCCTGGTCAGCAGGTGATAAAATAAGGGAAATCTTCTCAAGTTGAACTTGATTGCTTAGCCTATGTCCACATACAAGCAATATATATATATGCCATTGTGGCATTGCAGGGTTATTTACTTCCTATTCTGGCTTACAGTTCTAATATTTCCTGGTGGTCTTCCGTCCAAATATTAACCACATCTGACCCTGCTATCACTTTTCAAGATTTGTTAAGTGCTGTTCCATCTTCTGCTGAATATCTCAGGGCAGGAGTCCCAGTGAAAGTTATTAAGAGTGGTTATTAGCACAATATTCAAACATAGTTATTGTATTATTAGCATTTAGCTTGCCCCAAAGGAGTCTCAGCTAAATATTACACTAGTAAAAATTAAAATTACAGGACCCCGGACTAGTGATTCTAAGTACGGGTAGTCCTCCACTTACGACCACAACTGAGCCCATCATTTCTGTTAAGTGAGTTTTGCCCCACTTTATAACCTTTCTCTCGCCACAGTTGTTCAGTGAATCACGGCAATTGTTAAGTTAGTCCAGCAAAGTGAATTTGGCTTCCCCGTTGATTTTGCTTGTCAAAAGGTTGCAGAAGGGGATCACACGACCTTGGGACACAGCAACCGTCATAAGTATGAACCAGTTGCCAAGCATCTGAATTTCGATCACATGATCATGGCGGGGCTGCCGCAAAGGCCGCAAGTGTGAAAAACGGTCATAAGTCACTTTTTTTTTTCCAATGCCATGGTTAACTTTGAACGGTCACCCAATGAACTGTTGTTAAGTCGAGGACCACCTGTACGGTGGCTGGGAAGGAGAGAAGCAAAACCGCCCACCTGAGCAGCAGGCAGTTCTCCAACATGCCTCTCTTGCGGCTCTCATATAAGAGCCTGGCGCGCTTGATGGCCAGGGGCTCGTGGGGCCGAGCCTGCCAGGGAGGCAGCGGGATCTCCAGCAGGTCCTTCCCAGTGTCAGAGGGAGAATCCCCGCGGTAGCCACACTTGGGCGAGCGGGAGAGACAGCCGGGCAGCAGCAAGACGCGCTGCGAGGAAAAGAGAAAGAGAAAGAGAGAGATACGAGCGACCGTCCTTCGGAAATAACGACCCTTCCCCGGTCCTCCCGGTCCGCCTCCCACACTTACCCGAACCATTAGAGCCGCCATCCTCCTTTCTCCCCCGAGCTACTCTATCATTCGCTCCGGACCATAGACGTACAAGGTAACGCGAACCAGGATGCGGCTTTCTTTCTTCAGCGAGTTCACTCGCGCATGCGTCTTAATTCGGTCCCGTTCGAAAACGGCCACCCGTCGCGTCGAACGCCGCCGGGACGGGAGCCAAATGGGAAGTTTTGGTCTTCGTTGCTTTCTTGCGCGGAGAAGCATCAGAAAACCGGAACAGGCGGGACTCGACAAGCCGGAAGGGGCGGGGCGGAGGAGGCCCTTACTGTGGTGGAGTGAGTGAAAGAGAGAGAGAGAGAGGTTCGCGCGCGTTTTGGGCCTGCTTGGGATTGTGGGCCTTTACGCGGTATAACGGGGCCGCCTAACATTGGGGAGAGATGAGGTTCTTCGTCGGCTGTGTGGTGGCGACCTTTCGGGGTGGGGGGCAGGGGGGAATGGCGGGCTCCCTTCCCAGCGCGGGAAAGCGGGAGGCGAAGGCTGCCGCGAGCGAGCGAGCGGCCGCAGTTATGGCGCCGACGTGGGGGGGGGGGGGAGAAGGATTCTCCGTTTCCCACCTCTTTGCTCCCCGACCCCTCCTCCTCCTGCGGGGCCCTCAGATGCGCGCGGAGCGAAGGGGGGCGGGGTTGCTTTGCGGTCCTAGGCCCGCCTTGCTGCCGGCCCGGTTCGTAGCCGCGCCAGAAAGGTGATCCGTGTGGTCCACGTTAACCCGGTTCTTTACTTTGACCTGCAGTGCCGCTCTTTCCCTCCCCCGATTCTCTCCGTGGCGCTCCTGAAACTATGTCGGAAGGAGTAGACCTCATTGATATCTACGCCGACGAGGAGTTTAACCAGGTAAGTGTTGATGCGGCCTCATTGGGAGAGAAAGGGGGAAAAGGGCACAAAAGGGGGTCAAATCTTATTGAAGCTTCATCTTGTTACATACTTGGGGGCAACAACGCGCTGATTTACCGTAACCCAACTGATTTTTTTTTCCAAAGAGATTTTAACTCTGAAGAGGATTGAATGCCAGGTAATTTGCAACTCGAGTTGGAATAAACTTTTCATGCTGTGCTTGCCAGTTGGTTTCAAAAATGTTTGTTTTTTTATCTGCAAGGAAGAAGAAATAGTATTCCTTTATTTGAAGTCCTAATCATAAATGAAAAGTGCAGTTTGGAAGAAACACTATCTTTTTTCCTGGGAAAGGCCGATTTGTGCATGTTAAACTTTTCTTTTTAGTGGGAACCGAAAACAAAACACGTTATCTGTAGTGGCAAATTTGCACACAAAAATATTGCAATTAGCTTAGCTTGTATTTGAGTGTGCTTTTCCTTTTTTTGTGGCATCTCTTAAATGGAGTTGGATCTTTGTTTTGTTTTAGACTTGGAGGTTGCATATGAAGAAGGGTTGCAGGAATTAGGTATGTCTAGTTTAATGAAAAGAAGAATTAAGGGTGACATGATAGCAATGTTCCAACATCTAAGGGGCTACCACAAAGAAGAGGAGATCAACCTATTCTCCAAAGACCTGAAGGCAGGACAAGAAGCAATGGATGGAAACTAATCCAGGAGAGAACCAACCTAGAAATAAGGGGAAATTTCCTGACAGTTAGAACAATTAATCAGTAAACAGCTTGCCTTCAGAAGCTGTGGGTGCTCTTATCACTGGAGGTTTTTAAGAAGAGATTGGACAACTACTTGTTTGAAATGGCGTAGGGTCTTATGCTTGAGCAGAGGAGGTTGGAAGACCTTCAAGATCCAGTCACTATAAGTTAAGCAGTATAGGCAGTCCTCAACTTACGATCACAATTGAGAGCAGAATTTCTGTTGCTAAGCAAGGTGGCTGCTAAGTGAGCCATGTCTGATTTTATGACTTGCAGTGGTTAAACCAATCACCGCAGCTAAGTGAATCATGCAATTCTTAAGCGAATCTAGGTTTTGCAATTGACTTTGCTTGTTGGAAGCCAATTGGGAAGGTTGCAAATGGCAATCACATGATCCTAGGATGCTACAACCAACATAAATACATTCCGATTGCCAAGCATCTGAATTCTGATCATGTGATGTAGTGGTCAAATGGGATCATGTGATACAATGCCAAACATCTTCATCACTTTTCAGTGCTGTTGTAACTTTCAGCAGTTGCTAAATGAATAGTTGTAACTTGAGGACTGTACTCTATCTCACTACTGATGCCATACTGGTATAGCAATAAAATAAAGCTACATAAAACATTGACAAACCATCAGTCATGCAATTAAATCCAGACTCCTTTTATCATCAGCAAAAGGAAAACACAGTTAATATGCTATGACACTGTTTTTACAAATATTAGTTACCATTTACTAGACTGTATTAAGATTTTTTTGGGATAGGATCACCAACTCTGGATTCCATTCTTATGCTTTGGCACAATGAGTATAATTAACTCTTGATACTTTTACAAGCTGCTATATTTATATTAGGTAATTTGAGTATATGAAATATAAAGGAATAAATTAAAAAGCAGGAGACACCCTATAATCTGAGTTACTAGATTTGATAAAAGTATACCTTCAAACTTTGGAAGAGGGATTTGTCATTCCCTGTTCAGTTTGAATCTGTCTGCAAGCATGTTGCAAACATAGCTATACATTATAAACATTGGAAAGTCAGCAAAGGAATAATTTGGCAGGCAGAGGATTTGGAACCAATCTCATTAAAAATTGCTTAGTACTAACAAACACTATCATTTAGTTTTGGAAGTATCTCAGATCATTGATATGTCTCGTGATATATAAGCAGAAGATGCTAGGTTCTATTGCTTATATCTCCTGGTAGAATTGCTTAGACTTGTATTTAAAACTACGGAGAGTGCCTGTTACTATAGGTAGTATTAGAAGGAATAGGTTAATAATTTAAGCAAAGTTCTTAGAAAAGTTTGTTTAAGGTTCTGGGTTCGTACTTGCATTTCTTTCTTATCAAATAGATTCGTTTAACAGGATTCAAAGATGTTTGCTTGGTATTTGAGTTGAGATGTTATAAGTCAATTACCATTGTTAAGTAATGTGCTTCTGATTTGTATCCTAGAGCAAAGCAACTTTATATCTCCTAGGTAGTCCTGCACTTTACTTAGCAGCAACCCACAAAGAATCCTGATGGATATCTTCTGGATATCTGTATCTGAGATACAGTCAGCAACCTTTTTGAATAATTAAAATTTGCTGTCTGGAATCAATCTGAAACTTCCTTTCTGGAGTCACAAAAGTGCCTAATACTATGTCCATGTTGTAGTCTTAAGTTAGAATTGTGTACACTTTCATTATGGCAATATTTTTAGTAATCTCATAGGACAAAGGAGGATACTTCGGTAATTTTTCCAGCATGCTGGGTGGTTTGTAGTATAAGAAGTGTTTGTGGCATGCTACAAAATCTGCTCTGCTAATTAATGTTCCAGAGATCCAAGAAATGATATTAAGACATAATAAGAGAATGACATAGATGCTTGTTTCTTGTGTTTGTTTTTAAAGTTGGATTACAACACTCGGGAAACAATGCATGTCATTCTTTGACCTATGCATATGTTAATTCTTTATACTTTTACATCTCTATTAAGTAAAATAGGTGCCTGCCTGAGAGTATTACATCAATGATTAATTGTTGTCCATTACGTCTTTTATATTACTATAGTGTTCTGAATTTACAATTACTTATTCTTTACAATCAATTTATTTATGAAAGTCTTCTGTTCTAGGGAGGTTTTAATTGGATTTATTCCGATACAGAATTACTTGTGTGTTTCTTTCTCTAAATCTTGGTGAAGTTGGAGAGAAAAAGGAAATAAGTATTGCTTCAAACGTGTTCTGTGATTTTTGGAGTCCTGCATTATATATATTGTTTTACTTACAATACATTCATCCATTTCATTGCTAAAGTGTAACTATGTATTTGTCCTAGTTCAATTTTTTTTTGGAGAAAAGTAGCATTTTGAAGCTACAGTATATATTTCCATAGGTGCATCTTGCTTTGAGTTCCTCTAGAGGTCCCATTTGAATTGTTGCTTGTCCTTTTGAGAGGACTGATTTAAAAAGTAGTGGATATATGGATTTGCATTTGTCTATAATTTGCATTACTTGAGATACACATAATAGGAACTTGTGTGTTTGTGTATATAAATACAGATAAATCCTCAAAGGATTTTGGTTGCTTTTGTGATGGATAATTTGCTGCTATGATTTGTTGAACAGATTTTGACCTATAAGCTAGCTAATCAGGTTGAACTCTGCAGCAAGTGGCAGTGTCCAATGAATATTGGCTAATTCCAACAAAATTAAAAAGTCAGATCAGATTAATATTTAGATAAACCATCAGGATTTAATTTGGGTGACAGTATAGATTGGAACATTGAAAAAAATACCCTGGAAAAAGGAATGGTAAGCCATTTCCATATTGCCACTAGGAAAATACAGTATTGTGGATTGTTTTCAAGAATGACATGAACTTGTCATTGTCTATGAACCTGACTTAAAGGAGCTTTGACTTTTAGCACTGGGTCCCCATAAGTAGAAAACGTAGTTGTCTCCAAGCAAAGGAATGGGAAGCTCACTGTGAAAATATGGAAACTGAAACATTACAATACTGCTCTTTCTGTAAATGGGCAGTTGTGTGTTTATATGCTTCTAGGAACTCTGAAGTATTCACTGCAGGCTTTCAAATGGTTACTACTTCAATTATTTGTTCTATATGCTTGTAATATAGTCTTGCATATGTTGTTTCGTGAGTCCTGGATTTTTTTCTCTTCAAACTGAATCTCCAAATTTCCATTTGCTTTAGTTAATATTGCTATTACACAGGTACAATATAGTATTAAGTGAATGATTAGAGTAAAGGTTCCATGCATTTTTGTAATAAAGTGGCAGAATTATTTCCATGGTCTAAGCAGTCCGATTCAGAACGTCTTTATTTTTCAAGTTGAATTTCCAGAGTTGAGGGCATCTTTGACATATTCTCCTTTAATTATTTCTTAATTGCTGATATCTCTCCCCACCCCCATTTCATGTGATCCCTGGATTGTTTTAGATAACTTTCGTGGTGAGGTCTAGAAATACAGTGGATGCTGTCAAATAACATGCATAAATTATTCTTGCATTTTATTTTGCTGCAATACTTGGTTCCCAGTTATCCCTTAGGTAATTTGTATATGCTAGTACTGCTCTTTAAGATTACCATTGTGTATTTTTAGCTGAGAAAGTAACTAATGCTTCTTAATAGTTTTTGGTAAATTATGTAAGCTCTTTATGTAAATGTGTGTTGTAGTTCTACCAAAGTGAATAGGATGTCAATGTCCATAATTTTTGTGTTTCAACTTCCTTTTTCCTAAACAGCATTCAGTTTTGCAATGCATATAGATGCAAAGCTACTGTTTTTTAAGAGACAGTACATTTTCTGAATGGCAAGATGAGTTACAAGTGACCACGACCACGAGTTACAAGTAAATTTAAAGAACTTAGGTCTTGTGAAGATAATTCACTAAACTTTCTAAACACGTTTTGCAATTAAGTCAGATGTCTTCATCAGCCAAATACTTTTGCATTTCAGCAAATTGTTTCTTCAAAATAGTCAAAGAACAGAAGTTTGGAAGTTCAAGGGAAAAACTATATTATGAGAATGCTAACACCCTCTTTTCATTGTAAATGTAAGGGAACACATGCCATGGCTTGGATTCAGATTTCCTATCGGCAGAAGCATAAAATGTTCATACAGGAAAGAGAAAGGGCAGTTTTCACTATTTCCCCACTCAAATACTTTCTTGAAGGAGTAGGACATTTTCTCATCCTTTTATCCAAGTCTGTGCTTTCTTTTCCACAAATAAAAGAAGTTTGTCCATTTGCAGAAGCAGTACTCTGGATCCATTCCTACCGATTTAATTTTTGAAGGGGAAAAAGATATATAACTACAACTGGTACAGAATGCATGTGGTAAATGATGCCAAATACGCAGCACTCCTGCATGAGCTGCATTAGTTACTGGTGTGTTTTCAGATGCAATTCAAGATGCTGGTTGTCATCTTTAAAAACCTACCGGCATGTGGCTTGGGACTGTCTTTTTCCAAGAGTCTACCTGTCCAATTCTATCTAGAAGGTCGGGCATGCTGCTGACCACATCTGCCAGGGCGTATCGATGAGCACAGACTAGAAGACAAGCCTTTCTGCAGTAGCCCCTACTCTGTAGAATATTCTCACCTTGGAGATTAGAATGGCCCCAACCCTAGTGGCCTTTTGAAAGGCTTTAAAAATCTTGCTAGGTTCCCAAGTCTGGGACACAGAATAAAAAGTATTAAGGGCCCCCATCTCTTGCCTTTACTGTTAACTGGCTAAGTATCTTGGCTGCTATGTATATTTATTTTGGGTGTTTTTTATTGTTTTTTAAATACTTTATTGTTTTATACTTTTGGAATTGTAAGCCGTCCAGAGTCATTGATTGTGATGGGTGGCTATAGAAAATGAATAAATGAATAAATAAACTTTATAAAGCTTATAAAAGGAAACACGTTCAAAACTGAAAATACTATATATTTATGTTAGATATTGTGCCACACAGAACTCATGTTTTTTGCTAAGAGATTATATAGAATCTTGGCTTGTGGTTCATCAATTGTACCTAATGGCTTTATTTACTTTTTATATTCCATTAAATATATGGCAAAATACAGAGTCATTAAGCAGGCAAGTAGCAGCTGCATGAATCCTGGGTTTGTGATCGTAAGTAAAATAAGAATACACAGCTCCTTGAAAAGGCCATGAAGAGTAACAAGTGATGTTGGGAGTGTGATATAAAAAAAAGATCATGAGCTTGAAAAAATAAAGCAACTGTTAAGGCTGCTTGGTAGCCATTAAGTGCTAAAAAGCAAATCTTGAAATGTCTTGAGAATCTTAATGTTTAATAAAAAATGACAGTATTTTTAAGGTAATATTTGATTTGTTCATACAGCGAGGATGAATAAGGATCAAATCACGGCAAATGTATGAAGGAAGAGCAAATGGAAGAAGAAAGTGAAGATTGAGAAAGACATATTTCAATGGAGTTTATTGAATGCTGATAAGGAGATGAGAAGTTTTAAGAACAGATTAGTGCATGAAAGAAAATTTTAATATGATAAAGCAGGACTCAGTTGCAAGTTTAAGAAAAAAACATGGAGAGTAAGACGAAACAAAGTTGGTGTTAGTTGGTTTAGTGGCATTTCTCCAATCCACCCTGCTTCATTTAATTTCTTTGTTTACTACTTCTTACAGATAGTCCTCACTTAACAACCACTTAAGTGATGATAGCACTGAACGAATGTTAGTAACAACCAGTCCTTGAAGTTAGAGACATTGCAGCACCCCCACAATTAACACAATCAAAATTCTGGTGCTTGGCAGCTCACCCACATTTACAACTACCATGTGCTCCAGTTCCCCCCATCCGCCTATCTCCCTCCCATCTCTACCCTTTTACCTGCCCTGCACTCCGCCTTATTAGCAGTTGGAGTAAGAATTGGATCTGAGTTGCAGTGCAAGTTGACCAAAAGAGCAGAGACGGTGATGATAGGCGGCTGATGGGCATTGAAGCGGAGATGAGTGTAGATCATTAGCATGGATCTTGTCTAATATACTGCAATGGACTACCAGAACTGCCATTACTAATCAGAGTGGTCATGTGATGTTTCACTTTGCTTAGCAATGGAAATTAGGGATGCTAAGTGAAGACCATCTCTTTTTTTTTTTTTTTTTTTTTGTAAATAGTGTTCCTTATAGAAAAAGGGAATAACATGATGGATGCATCTGGATGTAAATATGAAACTGAAATGTTTCATATTTATTTGTTACAACAATCCATAACGACAGGTAAAACAGGTCTCTCTCTCTCTCCCGCCCCCATCACCAGACAAACAGTCTTCTAGCTCAACCCCCATCCTGGTCCAGTGCTTAGGAGAAAACAAGTCATCCCACCCTCCAAAAGAGTAAACGGGTAGCGATTCCCCAGATGTATTTGTAAAGGGTTGGGACCGCCATCAGAAAGGGTCACATCAGAGATTCCATAAGGTGGCAATATTTAAGGGAGGGAACCTGGATACACATACCTTATCTAAACTACTACCATAGACAAGTACTCTCAGGAAGAGGCAGACCTGCAAATAACATGGCCCTATTCTGTGTGTGAAATAATGCTAGCACCATGAACACTGATAAAATAATATGGCATTTTTAGTAATACTTAGTTCAGTCCCAATTTACTCAAAATTAAAATCCTCCCACAGCTAATAATGAAAATTAGGGTTATTGTTAACAAACTAAGGTTAATTGATGGATTTTTAAATAGATTGTGGAAGCCCAGTAAGCGAATGAAACAGAATTATCAATATGCACACACACACACATTGAGGTGTACTTTTAAATGTTATTTTTTAATCGTATTCTGAGAAAACACCATTTTAGAGGATTTGTATTACATTATTTCTAATGTGTGTGCAATTTATTTGTTCAAAATTGGTTAAGTTTTGATAATTCCAACCAACTCTGGGTTGCTCAAAGATAGAGAATATAAAAACAAGTAACAAGATACAACAATCCCTAAAAGCATTTACAAAATAGTTACAAATTGCTAATCCATACAATACAATTAATACAGGCAATAGCCTACCCCAAAGCAAAGGAGAACAGCTAGCATTTCCAGTCCTAATGGCAGGGTTCCAACCAAACACTCCATCCCAATTCAGCACTCTGAGACAAAGTCCATCCAAGTAAGAATTTATTAGAGAAGTCATATTGGCACATCTGGGAAAACACGAATCTGAAATCCCGCGTTTTCCCCTGCTATATTATACTCACATCCAACCCCCTTACTGATGACCCTCAAGTCACATTCTCCAATCCACCTCAATTCTGAACTCTCACCAAGTCCAGTCACTCCCCTCCAAATTCTAGCGACTCGATCTTGAGCTCTGGCGAAAGAATGTTGTTGTGGCTATCCTCCCTTCTCACTTTACTCTCATTCCCACAGTTACGCACCCTCCCTTGTGGCAGCCCCAAATCTAATTCAAGATGGATCCAGGGCTGACACCATTTGAAATACAGTAACGGGGAACCATCCAAATCTCTGAACAACTTCATGCCAAAGGGCAGAAGTGATACAGAGAAGGAACCATTCCTGGGTCCCCAGAATATGACATTGTTTAATCAAGGGGACTTAGAGTGCATACAACAGCCATATATAGGCTATTCCTTGAATAACGACCTAAGGGCTGTGTAGGCTTTATGGGTGATAACCAGCACCATGAATTGTACCTGAAAACACTGGTAATATGTGCAGATTATGAAGCCCATCATTGAACATGTCACTATGTTCTGGACAAGTTGAGGCTTCTAAACAATCTCTAATGGCAGCCCCATGGAGACCAGAGCTTTGCAGCAGCCAAGCTATGAGATGACAAGGGGGCAGGGGTTGAGTATCTAGAATGTCATTAAATTCAGTAAAGGAATACTGTAAGTGCATCAGATGGAGTTTTGCAAAGGTCTCCTTGGCCATAACTTCTGCCGCCTCTGAGCAATTGAGTCTAAGAAAACTCACAGGTTGTGCCCTGCTATTGAATCCTCAATTTAGTTGTCCAGGTAACCACAGCCACTTCTTACTCATGGTGAGAGAGAGTCAGAGTCAGTTCCTCCCCATCTAAGCCTACCTTCAGGTATTTGAACATCCTTATTTGGCTGGCTTGATGTTGAAGGATATAATGGGATATGATTGGCTGTTGATATTGGATCCTGTAAATGTTGAACAAGAGGAGAGAGAAGTGTAGGGCCCTGTTCCATCTTGGAAAGGCGGGGTGGGGGTCTAGGGAGCAACCTTCCCATGTCAACATCAACTGGAACTGGTCTTGAAGGAAGGGTCACTATAATACAATGCCCCTAATTCCTAGCTCTTGGAGTTGGTCCAAAGAATACTGTGGTTGACGGTATCAAAAAATAAAAAAAGCATAAGATGGATGCACAGTCCCATCCTATCTCTACATCAGGTCATCATCAAGTAAGATCAAAACTGTCTCAATACTGAATCCTGGCCTAAAACATGAATGAAATTATTTAGATAGTCCATTTCCCTCAAAGTCTTTTGTAACTGCAGAACAACCATCTTAACAGGGTTGGAACTAGGATGATAGTTGTCTAAAACAGTTGGTTTTAACGATGAGAAGGAGAGACACCATCACCTCCCTCAAAATGGATCCAACTCCAGAAAACAAGTTGCTGAAGAAACTACACAGAGAACCTCAAAACCCCAACTCTGATATATCCTAGATCATAACACAAGACTATGCCCCTGGCACTTGGCCAGATGTGCCCAGTTGGAACTCATTCAGTCTGAATCTGATATTCTTTATTTGCCAAATAATCAGATATTCCTCACAGCAGCCCTGCAGATGATCTAATAGCATGCCACTCCCTAGCAGTGATTGCCCCACCCTCAGAAGGACTGCTGGACAACCTTTAATGGAAGCAATAAGGGCAGAGAAATGCTGACATTTTGTTGTCCTTATTGCCATGAGGTCATCCCCATTATGTACTCTTGCCCATGTTCAGTCATAGATATGTGAATATAAATTGGCACTGATGTCACTAACTCAAAAATAGATGAATTTTATGTGCCATTTCAACGTGATATTAACAGTATTGTTACATATGATCTGCTTGCAATCCTGTTAGCATAGGGTTAAGTATAATCGGTATGCCGTGGTAGTTATATATCACTGCCCCAAGTCATCAAAGTGATGCTGTTGAATTGTTTTCCCAGTGAGGTGGTAAGGATCAGAATGGGTAAGAACAAGCATGCCTCAAACCTGACAAGACTTGAATAGAATCTAGTGATTTCCAGTCCTTAATTCCAGATGGGGTGCCACTCAGAGTTAGTGCAGAATTTGGAGATCCTCCTGGACTCATGGTTCCTGCTTGAGATAGCAGCCGCGGCCAGGAGGATATTTGCACAAATACATCTTGTATGTCTGTTGCATGTTGTCTGGAGGCACTGCTCACAGTCGCTCGCACACTAAACAGTTCCTAACTGGATTATAGCAATGCATTCTACATGGAGTTGCCCTTAAAAGAGCATGCTGAAACACCAGCTGATTCCCAGTGCAGTGGCACATGCAGTGTGATGGGGGCCTGCATCACAGTAATGCGACATCTGCACTAGGCATCCAAGTGCAATTCAAGGTACTGGTGGTTACTTTTAAATCTCTACATTGCATGAAGTTAAGTTAATTTATTTATTTTATTTATAATTTATATTTATATACCGCCCCATTCCGAAGACTCGGGGCGGTTCACAGCTTATGATTAAAACAATACAAATATAAATGTAGATTTAAAATTGATTAAAAGTATTAAACTAATTGCTGTGTAATATTTAAAAAATGTTTAAAATACTAAATATTTAAAACCCCATTTAATCTGGGACATCGCCAGTGGCTTCTGCCTATTCCACTAGATCCAGCGTAGTGGCTATGCCTCAGGTTCCTTCAGTGAAACAGCATTGCCTGGTGGGGTCTAGGAAGTGTGCCTTTTCTGTTTATGTTTCCTGCCGCCCTCCCACCACAGATTCCTATAGGTCTAAATCCACTAGCTTTGCAAAAGGCTATGAAGACCTGATTTTTAGCTCAGGTAACATCCACAGGGTGTTAATGTAATTCAGCATAATGTGTGTGAGATATGTGGATAATATTATGGTGTTTCCATGAGGTTTATTTTTGTTCACTGCCCAGAGTTCCTCTAGGCCAGGAGTGTCAAACTGGTGGCCCGTGGGCCGAATGAATCACGCACAGGCCATGCCCACCCCAGCTCCTCAAAGGGAAAAGCGTCGTGAAACATCATGTGACGCCACGAGTTTGACACCTGTGCTCTAGGCCATATCAGCAAATGTATAATTTTAACAGCATATATACACGTATGTGCCCGTGTATGTTTTATTAAGCAGTGAGTTGGATCTAGATGAAGTGGGTCTCATTAAATTCAGTGTGACATCTTTTAAATCTTACGATTTGAGGGAAATTTAGCAAAATTCTATTCCAATCAATACTTGGTTCTTTCAAACAAACCAAGATGTGGTCTTGGTTTCGCAGTACAGCAGCAAATAGAACTTTTCATCTAATGTAAAATTTGCTGAGTTTCAGATTTCATTTTAAGGAATTTGTCAGTGGAATCAAGGGAGATAATACTTTTATGAGATAAATTTCTACCTCTTGTTTGGTTGCAATCTCTTGCTAAATCGGGTTATTACTATCATTGATTAGGCAGCAGGGAAATATTTAGAAAGAGCCTTATTGAGTTACCTGGTTTTCGATGGAGGAATGAGAAAAAAAAGGCTGTTGATTTCACATTTGTAAATATAGTACAGAAGAGCATGGAAACATAAAGCCAAAATCTTTGTAATAGTGGGAACAGTCAACTATTCATTATCTTTGGAAAGGGACACTGGGGACTTAGATGCATTAGTAAATAAATCCATCCCACTGGACTTTTTCCTTAGTTTTTTAGGAAGAAAGATCGAAGAAGCCAGTTTTATTGTAAACTCTGTATAGCCCTTCAGGAGATGATAGAAGTGTATTTTACAAATGCAGTAAAAGAGCCCTGAAGATGCTAAGTGGTATCTTCCTGTTTCTAGGACTCTGAATTTAGTAATACTGACCAGATGGATCTATATGATGACGTGCTAGCTGCCAGCTCACAACCTTCTGAAAGTTGTACTAGCAGCTCTGAGCCACCAGTTGAAAGCCGCCAAGAACAATCTCCTAAGTCAAACAGCAAATCGCCTGCTATTTTGTATACATACAGTGGACTGCGCAATAAAAGGCTTCTCTATAAGGAAAAAGAATGACCAGAAGAAGAAACAGCTTGGACAATTTCCCATCATTCACTTTAATCCCAAGAAAATCAAAAGGAACAGATCTGCTTCAACTCCCTTGTACAAGTTTCCAAATGTCAGCTTCACTTGTCTACAGAGCTGCCTTTAGTTGGCCAATTTTTCCTGAAAGCCCACGATGGGTTCAATTTTAGAATATTTCTAAAATTTTGGCAACTATTTGCAGCTTTTTATTAAAGTTTTAAAAGCATGCATGTATCTAATCTTGTTTTGTTTTCCTCACCCCATTCCTTAAATTTCTCAACATCCCTTATTCAAAAATATGGTCTACTTTGTATCCCGAAATTCATCTATTTTTAGCATGGCCTTCATCATATCACACATATTTTTCTCCAGCCCTGCTGTGTATCCTGAAATTACATCATCTGTGAAGATAAGAACAACAAACCTATTTTTAAATAACACTGGTAGCTTATGGACAGCCATGATGGGTTATTTTTCTGAAGGACACAGGCCAATACCAATGTACAATAGAACCTCTGCTTATGAACACTTCTGACCATGACCAAATTGGATTCCAACCAAAAAATTCACAAAATCTTTGAATCTGGTCATGAACACATACTCGGGTGGCAATCAAACATGACCCCTGACCCAGAAAGTTCTGAAGATGAAACATTAGAAGATGAAGAAATTGCCAAAGTTATGGAATGAATTATGATCGTGACCAGAGATTCTAGTGTAGATACTGTGTTTCCCTTAAAATAAGAGCCTGTCTTATATTTTTTTGCCACCCAAAAAAGCACCAGGTCTTTTTTTGGGGGGGAAGGGGGTGTCGTCCACTGACTCACGTCACTTGCCAGTGTCGCTCCCGCACTCCTTTTCTCTGTCAGAGGCCTTCAGGAACTTCTTCTGCAGCTGGCAAAGCTGGCAAGGCTTCCCTGAAGGCATCTGCAGCTGATAACAGAGCTCCAGATCGATCCAGAGGTCTGTTATTGGCTGCAGAGGTCTTCGGGAAAGCCTTGCTGGCTGCAGAAGAAATGGACCGGCAAGACAGGTGTGAGGCCTGGCTGCAACTGTCCGAAGGTAAGTAGTAGGGCATCCCCATCCTAGCTTGATTTTTACCCGTGCACCCTGGAGTGGGCAGGGTCTTAATTAGGGCTTATTTGGGGGTAGGGCTTATATTGGACACACATGTAAAAATCAAGCTAGGACTTACTTTCAGGGTAGGTCATATTTTCGGGGAAATACGGTATGATATGGCTTATATAATGAACAGTACTTACAGCCAGATGGAGAACAGTGTAGGGTTTTTTGGAACCGTACATGAAAAAAAAGATTAAGTTGGATGTTATACTTGACATTCTGTATACAATTTTTGCTTCTACTTTTCAAAATGCATCATATTTACCACTATTATATAGGTTTATTATTCCAAAAAGTACTTTGCTTCAGCAGGAGGGCTTCACTTCTGCAAAATCAATTTCAGACAAAAGTTATTTTCTGGCTAAAAGAAGTAGCAGAAGAAGTGCTTCTCGTAGGTAACCCTTATCAAAGAAACGTGAGCCCACCATTATGTCTCTGCAAGGTGGAACACATTGTAGACCTGATTTGGTAGAAAATTACATCCAACTCACCAATTCTAACATTTTAATAGAACCTCAACCATAATTGCACAAAATAGGGAGCAATGAAATGTCCAGTAGTTCAAACAAAATGAATTAAGAGCCAACCAACCACAAAGTGAAACCAAGCCAAACAAAATAAAATAAAAGATAAATAAAAACATATTTTTTTTCACCAGAAGAATATATTCAGGAAAATACTGTCCAGGAAACTAAATGTTGCTTATCATGCAAAATGTATCTCAACTGAAGGAATGAATCAGACTTTTTGAACCAAAGCCCATGCAAGTTCTATTCATATCTTTTCAAATTAAACATTATAACTCTTTAAGATTCTAATTCCAAGAAATGATGAACAAGTATTTTTTTTTAAAAAAAAAACCACCACTGAATTGTTTGATTTATTAGGCTGGAGCTTGTAAAGGAGGTGTTTTATTTTCTGTTTTAATAGTTAATGGAAGCAGCATTATGTACAGGAATTCTGTCTGATTACTACTTTTTTTTCTCTTCCCTAATGCACCATCTGAAAGGAAGCTAGTTGTTATTGTTGTTGTTGATGATTTATATAAAAAAGATCACCTTCTGCTAGAAGAGAAACAGTAATTCAGATTTGGCAGGCAAACAGATATTTCTTTGGCTCTAGCTCACTGTTTCTAGACTAAATGACAGGATGGAGAAAGAAAATAGATAGATAGATAGATAGATAGATAGATAGATAGATAGATAGATAGATAGATAGATAGATAGATAGAT
>JANHFL010005983.1:27942-45910 GCA_032468155.1 Oxyrhabdium leporinum
TATTTTTGATTGTATCTGTTGAGTGTTTGTACCCAGTCTGACACATCGTGCAATGAAAGAATGGCTTTGGAAAAAAATAAAAAAAAATAAAAAACTTATTGTGAAAAAAAAAAAGAAATTAGAACAAAATTGGATTTTATTTCTTTATTTTATTTTGTCATAGTGATGTGACAAAAATATTTATGGGAAGTTTATGCTGCATGAAACGAACATTCTGTATTACTCATGTGCTTAATACTTCTCCTCCTTTGTGATGTCTAACAGGGGTGCCTCCAATGGCTCACTCAAGGGATTCCTCAGACTCTCTTGATGGCCGAGCAACTCCAACAGAGAATGCTATCCCACCACCACGCATTGAGAAACCTCCCGTTTTGCCGTTCTTCAACCGTCCTCCCTCTGCGCTTCCTCTGATGGGGCTGCCCCCTCCACCCATACCACCCCCTCCACCACTTTCTTCAAGTTTTGGAGTTCCCCCTCCCCCTCCCGGTATCCATTACCAGCATCTCAGGCCTCCCCCCCCTCGACTTCCCCCCCACTTAGCTGTGCCACCTCCAGGATCAGTGCCACCTGCCCTGCATCTCAATCCAGCTTTCTTCCCACCCCCAAATGCAGCCATGGGGCCTCCACCTGATGCTTACAGCAAGGCTTCTGCACCATATAATCACAGCAGGTGAGAACGAGTCCACTCTTAAGAATGTGCATAAACTGGAAGCAGCACAAAGAATGGTGTCTAGGTCTAATTCAAAAGGGGACTTTGTAAATTATTCGTTAGGATAAAACAAATTTTAGCTGGGCAATACAGTAATGCCAGAAAATGCCTCCAATCACAGGGAAAGATTTCATCCCTTAAGAGTCTTACAATTACTATAATATTTGCTATGGTGGGAAATAAGAGAGAGATACATATTCAGCAATACACTTCCTTTTTTTTGGGGGGGGAGGCTTTTACTCATGCACGCTGGGCAAAGTAGTTCTGCTTGCAATAATGGTTCTCTGTCTCTGAATGATGGGTGCATTTTTCTGTACTGCAGCAGGGAGCTGGGCCCATTACCTCCACCTGTTGGTGAAGCAGAATTTGATGATATCATGAACAGGAATCGAGCAATTTCCAGCAGTGCCATATCTAAGGCTGTATCTGGAGCCAGTGCAGGTAAGTGCAGTTGCTTAATGCTGTCTTTCCTTCCTAGCTCAGGCCTCAGTCTTAACATCTTGTTTATGTTGTTATGCTTCAGGGGATTACAGTGATGCTATTGAGACCCTGCTTACAGCCATTGCTGTAATTAAACAGTCCCGTGTAGCAAATGATGAGCGGTGTCGGGTCCTTATCTCTTCGCTTAAGGATTGCCTTCATGGTATTGAAGCCAAGTCTTACAGCATGGGCACTGGCAGCAGCAGCAGTTCCTCGAGGTGAGTTGCAACAAGCAAAACTATTCGTATTTTATCTGGCTGGATTTATTATATTTATGACTCGGGCCTATTTTTCTTTGTTCAGGATTTGTACATCCATATAAGCAGCATGTCCTTTTGCTTAAAAAACAAAACAAAACCTGACAGCAACTTTATCCTATTACCACACTTGATATTTATTGTTATTTTCCAGAAAAAGACATCGGTCCCGTGATAGGTCACCCAGTCGGTCCCGTGAGAGCAGTAGGAGGCACCGAGAGGTGGTTCATAATGAAGATCGACATGAGGACTATTTCCAAGAAAGAAGCCGGGAGCATGAGAGACACAGAGACAGGGACAGAGAAAGAGATCGGCATCATTGAGAGAAGTGAGAACATTTTTTAGATGGGGCAAGGGAGGGTTAATATGCCTGTCTGCTTTTATTATGTCTTCCTCCCTTAAAAATAGGAAAGCAATTGGGTATCATAGTCCATATTGTTGTCAGCAGAATCTGTGATAGGCATTGTGCAGGAGAGGTGATGTTAAATTAAGACTTGACTCCTGTTTTTTCTTTATTTGTGGGCATTTAACTTTCAGTGTTTTGTAAAGTTCAGTTTCAGTTGTCTTGAAGAACTAGAAAATCAATAACTTTATTTATCGGTACTGTTCTTCCCGTTACTGTCAATTCCTTTTTGTATGAAGCAATTTCAAGAGTAGATAGTCCTCAACTTACAACCATTTGTTCAGCAACCATCCAGAGTTATCACAGGGCTGAACAAAGGGATTATGATTGGTTCACAAAGTTATGAGTGTTGCAGCACTTCTGCAGCCACATGCTTGCGGTCTGGGTGTTTGACAATCTATCGACAAGCGCTTCACGATCACGTGATCACCATTTGCAGTTTTCCTTGCCAGCTTCCCCAGAAAGTTAATGTCTCTGGAGGCTGGCTGAAAAACCTCTTTGCTGAGGCAGGATTTTGGCATGAGGTGTTTTCAGCCTGCCCCCAGAGTTGTATCTCTGAGAGTTGGCTGAAAAAGCTTCATGCTGAAGTTTTCCTGAAAGTCTAAACTTTTTCAATGGTATAGTCCAGGACCAGTAATTCAGCAGAGTTGCCCACTTCCAAACAGAGTGGGAGCAAGTGGGATCCTCTTCATTATGCTCGTTAATCCTCTCGAGGGAATCACAAACCATAATTTGAGAACTCCCGCCTTGAGCTTGCAGGGATGTAAGGAATCATAGCATCACTTAAAATATTGGCACCTTCTCCAAAATTAGGCTGGTTTTTCCTGTTTTGTTTTTTTTTCAGGGAAAATGACCACATTGCTGGCCATGCCCCCTGTGACCCCAAGGCAAGGCAGGAAAGCGAACTGTGGCCCCTGGGCCCCAAAGGATTATCCAGCACTGCTGTAGATAATCAGACCAGAGCTTCTAATTTAACTACTTAAACAAGAAGGAAATCCTGAAGTACATTTGTGCAGAATCTGCTTTGTTCTTTCCTGGGTGAAGTATATGCCTAAATTCATATCTTATTTCAGAAGGGGAAATACTACTAAAATATTTTTTTCTAAAAAAAAAAATAAACCTCAAATTTAATTGATTTTATTCCACAATAATCTGCTCTGAGTTAAAGGGAATTGAACACTTCAAAAAAAACAACAACCTTAAACTACAACCTTTTGATTTCCACCTGTTTCTGAATAGTTGCATAAGACCAGATGGTCTTTTTTGGTAGGTACTATTCTGTGAAGGGAAGAAAGTAGCTGGATTATGCCTAGTTTATATAATTCAGTGGCAGAATAAACCTGGCTTCAAATCCTATTCCAGGACAACTATGCTCTAAAACAACCCACAATTTTCAATACTCTGTATATAGGAATTCACTCTTGGAATTGCATTTTTCTAAACTATGCTCTCAAAAATGCCTTTAAAAGTGACTAATATTTTATGTTTCTTTCTTTTCGCAGGGATGCTGGAAGCATTCAGTGTTTTTATGGACTTATATCCTGTCCTTAATCAAGACTAAAGGATGGGGGATTCTCCACCCACTCCTTCCCGCTGCCCTCTGCTCTTTCCAGACCCCTTGGAAGTGACTTTGCCTGTAGGACTCCATTTGGCACACTATGGCACTAAGACTTGAGTTCTTCCTAAGTGTGCTGCTGCTGCTGTTGCTTGATGGAGGAACACTGAATGACTTGGAGTGTGGGAGGGGTTGTCTGAGCCACTGTGACCAGGGGGCCATTTCAATCCATGGATTCTTGGACCCAAAGAGAATGGTGCTTTCCACAGAGGTCTGCCACCTCTTTCCTTTCCATGGCGTTTTAGAAACACCCGTGGAGGAATACACCCAGCTTCTCTCCTATAGGAAGACCTCATGCTTCAGCACAGCACAAGGTATATTACCATAGCCTCACTGGAGCTTATGTTCAAAATTCAAATTGCATTGTCTTCTTGGGCATCAGTGCATAGAGTCGTCCTTAATTTTTTATCCTTTTTTCCAAAGCAGCTTCAGTCTTGTACTCTTAACAGCTTTGTACACAGCTTAGAAAAGTTTTGTTTTCCTTTTCTGGGATGAGAACAGGCTAGTTGCTGCTTCCAGTCATGTCTCTTCTTAATTCCTGAAAATTGTCATACCAATTTAACCTAACTTCTTTTGGGAGGGGCTGTACTGTTATACTTGCCCACAAAATTGAGTCTCCCTTAAAAAATAAATCTACCTTTCACTATTGCAGGAACCCTATCCACATGTGATTTACTGACAAATTCCTTGCTTTGTTTCATGCATTAGCTGCTCTGATTGTAATTTCTTACACAAACATTTGTTTTCAAGGCCATTCTTTCCCAGCATATCATCTTCCTTGTTGTAGAGGAAGAGTTGTGACTAGATACAGAAATATGGAATTGGGGCAAAGTCAAGCTGAGGCTTCTGGACATTATTGATTAGAGCACACCTTGAGCATTTTAAATTTTGTGTGATGTAAGTGTTGAATTAAGGTCCAAAACTACCCTTGCTCCCATTCTCATTTGGAATTTCCCGTTTGATGGGATTCACTCACACGTTTGCTTCAGTGACATAATAAAACCTTAGTGGTCTCTGGCATGCCAGCCTAGGAAAAAAACAAAGTTAAAATTTTATTATGTAAACATAGAACTAAGATTCCTGGATCCAATGAGCCTTTCGGCTGGCAACCAATTGAAACCAGAAACACATTACATGAGGATCCTTATGGAAAAACAGTGGCTGCAGAAATCTTGATTCAAGTGTCATCTTTGAGATAGAACTTTTTGAGATGTGCATTTTGGTTTTCAGTGCTCCATTCTAGCACCCCAGTTACACAAAATCAAGTTACATACCCTGGATTTCTTTAGTAAGACCAAGCATCTATTACGTTGTGACTATCCCAACTGCATGGTGAAGCCCTCCTCATAGAAGGATCTGTCTTTTTCTCAGAGAAGAATTGGATAAATTAAAGAGGATGACTGTGTCACCAAGGGATATGATGCCTCCTTTTGTGCTGTTGATCCAAGAGGGTCTAAAGTCAAATGTTTTTTAAGAGGAAAAAAAAAGTTAATGTGAGCCAGCAGAGAGAGCTTAAATTGTAAAGTATACAATACAGATTGGAAAAGTTGTTTTTTACCTAATGGGACATTTTTAGTTTGTTTTGAAATAATGGAAGAAAAAGAAGAAGAAAAACAGACAGCAGAAAACATAACTTCAGTTCCCTTCTACTCTCCCATCTCCTGTTCTTCGTGATTTGATTTGTTTGTCTTTTTCTGATAGGTTGGAAATTGTGTAATAAACTTGATGATATTGTCAATCTTTTATACTGCATTGTATTGTTTCTTTTCCTTTTGTAAGTTTTAAAAGGGAGGGTGAGTTGTTTTTTAGAAATATCCATTTAAAAAAAAGATTGTAGCGGGAGGGATTGGGCTAAATGTGACTTAGATACGTCAGTAAAGATGTATAAATAAGGCAGGTGCCATGTTCTAGCTGGGTGCTAGCCCTTGTACAACCATGGCTTTATGTAATGCTAAATTAGTTCAAAAACCACTTTGTGTACAAAAATTAAAATGCCTTTTTAAAAGATAAAAACTTCTATCTCATCATTATATTTAACTAAGCATACTCCAGACTGACAAAATCCCTGAGAGTATTGACTTCTGGTTAAACATAATAATTTCCAGTATGGGAGCGGGGGGGGAGAGGGGGGAGGTGAATTTACCTGGATTTAGTTTTTGGTTGTGACTTTTTTTTGGTAGCCTGATTACCTTAGACCAGGGGTGTCAAACTCACATCGTCCCAGCATCGCCACGTGACATATCACAACTTTTCCCCCTCCACTAAACCAGGCATGGGCATGGTCAGCATGTGACGCATCTGGCCCATGGGCCACAAGTTTGACAGCCATGCCTCAGACGTAGGAAAACATGCTGGAGCAGGGGATGTACCTACGCCCTGATACTTTATAGGAAAGTTCACATTATTGGGGGATCGCTATAAACTGGGCATAAGACATTTTGCCATACTGCATAAAAGTTTGCACTTTATAAAAAGTGAGACGTCTTTCTCAAGGATCCCTGCCAGTAACGTCTAATTCACATTTTGCAACTGGTTGTCCTGTGTCTAGTGAGCTGCTAAGGGAGAACAAGCTTTTGCCAAAGGGTAGGATGCCTGACATACAAGAAGCTTTAAACCAAAGCAAACGGCTAAAAGAAAATCTCTTGTATTACTGTATGTGAACAGTGTTCCACTAAGCCTCTGGTTTGCCATAAAAGGGTGCCGTCTACAAGTAATCAGTGATGATGTCATGCTTTCAGAACAGTAGCTTGAGTAATAGACTCCTGTGGGTGGGGCTTAGTTCCAAGGAGGTTGGGTTTATCTAGTTGCTAGGCATCCATTATGATCTTGTGCATTAGGCACAGCCTCAAGTAGGCCAAGCAGTTAGCTGGCCTGAAGAATTGGTGCCATTTGAGCCTTTCCACCATGACATACTCTCTGGAGTTCGGACTTGTCAATGCTGCAAACAGATACCTGACTGCCGAACCTTTCCGTTTCCAGGTGGCAGCCACAGGCAAGCAACTGAAGCCTCGCCAGGTGTGGGTGCTGCAATTTGTGACCCCACATGGAGCTGGAGCAGCTGGCCCAGGAGAAGGGGCTGCCCAGAAAGTTCACCTTATCAGTGCCCTGAAACGCTACTTAGCAGCTGACCCAAACGGCAAAGTCACCTGTGACCAGGATAAACCGGGGCCTCAGACGTTCTTCCTGCTGCATCAGTATCCAGATGGCAAGGTGCAGTCATTCAGGGCCAAACACACCTATTGATTATATAGCCCAAGCCACAGAATTACACCCTGGTTATGTCCAGTGCTATTTAGAATGGATTTGGTGGGACTGGGTTGGGGTAAAGGGGTGAGAAGGAAAGAATGGGGAGAAAGAAAAAGAAAATGGAGAGCTGTTTGCCCTGAAAAAAAATATCATTTGCTGTTCTCCCATATATGGTGAGCTCCTTAGGGTTGCAATGCAATGCATTGGTCTCTATAAGTGGCAGAAGTTACAAGTTACTAGTTGATTCTCTGTATCTACACCTAAATAAATCAAGTTGGTAGATTTCAACATCCTACAGTAGGGCATACATTATCCAATCCTAGCCAAAATCCTCCATAAAACAACTAGTGGACCAAATACATATTTTGTTCTTACTACCTAAAATATGCTGGTCAACTGTAGTGTATTGGTAGAAAAAGAATCTGGAACTTTACAGCAGAGAGGTCTGGACCAGGATTTGCCACAGGATGTATAGTTGCTGAAGGGCAAGTTTCAGATAAATGCACATTCCCTAACCCATGGTATGCAATGCTGCAACTGACATTTAGTAATACCTGGAGAGCCATTCTAGCTTTTCATTCTTAGTGTGAGTGTTTCATTCGCCACCTCCACCCTCTTGTTTGATGAGGTTGACTTGGTAACATTTGTTTCCTGGCAGGTGTCTCTGCAAAATGAGCAGTCCAAGCGTTACCTGGGTGGGGCAGAGGACAATGTTACATGCTTTGCCCAGGCTTCCAGTGAAACGGAAAAGTGGACCCTGCACCTGGCAGTGCACCCCAATGTTGCGATATATAACCCCAACAGGAAGCGTTATGTGCGCTGTGATGAGAAGGCTGAGGTATTGCGCTGTGATCGTGATGTGCCTTGGGGGGCGGAATCAGTCATCAGTATCTACTATGATTTCAAAGGTGGGGAAAAGTGATTTTAGATGTAATTATTATTCATAAGGAATTTTGGAAGTCCAGAGTCTTTTTTATATCTCTTCTTTAAGATGGCTAACATCTAGTAGGATACATAGATAGGACTGGTTTATGGATAACTTTGCTTCATTTCCAACATAGGCAGCTGTCCTAAAACTAACGCTTGAAACTGTCTCAAGAAGCAGGATGCAACTTTGAATTCTGAGATAAGACACACTGAATACTTTTTAATAGGGCTTGGTCTAAAATGAAACAAATCTTACAATATCAACCATAAAGGCTAGGTGCATAAACCTAAATTAAGCCATGATTGAGGTAGAATCCTAAATACATCTACTGCAAAGGTATCTCACTGAGTTGAAGAGTTGCCTGAATAAACAAGAATAAGATTAGATATAATTTGGAAAAAATGAGCTGAACTGGGGCCAATTCATGACCACCTTTCCAACAGATTCCAAAAAACTGATAAAAATAAACACAGAGGGGGCAGGACACGAAGTTGAGCATTAAATAGATACATATTTTCAACATTTTTGTATTAGGCCACATTGTGTCTAGCAAATTACAAAAAAATAATGGTTTGCTCATCTCTTAAAGATTTCTTCGATATTAACATTCTTGTGTGATGTGGTTGTCGATGACATGCAGTCCAACATTTCTCTCCTATCTACAATATTGCCAATATAATTTTGAAAAATTTTCAGAATTAAGTTTACTTTAAAAAGTTGTACCGTTGTTGTACACAGGAATAATCATTTAGATCTTAGAAGCAATCATCAACATTGAAAATGTAGGGTCATTTCTTCACCTTAGTCTTTTCCCTCATGATTCCTTCTATTTTCTTCCTGGTGCTTCAAGATTTTGCCCCTTTTTTATCAAGCAACCCTTTAATTTCTATACAAAGAGGATAATGGGTAATTTTGAAAAGCAGGATAAAGGAGCAGAATACCACCTTGATGCTAATAGAAATAAGTCATGGCCTAATGACCCTGAATGAAAAAATCTTCAGAGACAGACAGATGGCATCATAGTATACAATTGCAGAGAGAAAGGAGGGTCCAAGACCAGTCAGTCTGGTATTGATTATTGGGAAAATTCTAGAGCAGATTACTTTAGAAATTTGTAAATGTGTATTTGCTTTGTAGAATTTGTTAATTTGTAGGTCAATTTGTAAACATTTGGAAAATAATGCAATGATTATTATTGCATATCAGGGAGGATTTGTGGTCAGATTAATTTTATCAGTTTTTATATGGTCTCTTCATTAGTAGATTGTGGGAATACCATGATTATAATATATGTTGACTTCAGCAAACTCCCCTAAACTCTGCTGAAGATGTTACCTAGCCTGGTAATAAAAAGTTTGGAAACCAACCCACAAACTCAGAAAATGAACCTTCACCCTAATTTATATGCATCTATAAAATGTTTATCATACAGTTTTCACTGTTAATGAATAGTTGAACAAATTTATTTGTTTGTTTATGTATTTACTTATGCATTTATTTATCGGATTTAGAGGTTGCCCAACTCTCGAAACCTCTGGGTGGCTTACATGTCAAAAGTAGGAAACAACAGAATGAAATTTAAAAAAAACAGGTTCATTGGGAGCAAGAAACTTAATACATCAAAAGAAAACCACAGAGGACCAAGAGTTACCCTAACTGCAGCCCTGGGAGCAAAGCCAAGTTCCTCAAGCAAGGCCAGTAGGACAGCTGCAGCATAGGAGCCTGTGAATCTCCAGGGGATGCAATTCCAGAGGGCAGGTGCCACAATAACAAAGACACATTTTCTAGGTTCCAATAGATGGTGTTGTTTAAAAGAACAGACTTGGAATGTGCCCACTCTGCCCAATCTTATTAGGTGGACAGAAACTATTGGAGATAGATGGTCTCTCAAATAACCAGCCCCTGTGCTTACCAGATTTGCAACTGGAACAAACCTATGTGAAATAACCAATAGCCTAAAAAAGAAAATTAAAAAATTACTGATAGGCTAGGGAGAGGCTAAATTTGCATGAAATTGAATAGAAACAAATGACAATTTCTTCTTTTAAGAAAAAAATCAAATGAATAGATATAGAGTAGGTAATATCTGCTTTGATAATCTTCCATATGAGAAAGGATCATGTAATTATCAGCTGTCATGGTTGTCAGAAAGGCAAAATAACTTAGGATGCATCGGTAGAAATACAAATCACGTAAAGTAATAGTTTCAGTGGATTCTACACATTAAACTTTATTTGAAGTTCTATAACCAGTTGTAGGCCCATATTTTAAGAATTATTCAGATGAACAGGCTTATATAATATATCAGCATGAGCAGCAACCTGTTGGATTGGATCCCTGGCCCATCCGTCAGTCTGACCTCAAAGTGACCAATCATCTGCATAGGGAAGCCCATTAATCTCTCATCAGTTGGCCTTCTGAGGCAACCACAGTGCCTTCAAGGCTAATTGATCCCCACGACTTCCATGAACTGGTCCAATCCCCGAGGCAGCATCATGTTTCATGGCAACAAATTCCAAAGTTTAATTAGCTGTTGCATTAAACAAAAATGTTGTATTGACCTTGCTTCTTCCAAGATTCAATTTCATTGGATGACTTCTTGTCTGCTATTTTCAGAAAGGTAAAATAGCTTCTCCTTGCCCACTTTATCCACACCATGCATCATTCTGTGCAGCTCTATTAAGTTCCCTCTCATTCACTCCTTTCTAGACTAGAAGGTAGAAGTGGACACTAAGCCCTGTTAGGAAAGACCAAGAAATCTGGGTATGTTTGTCTTGGAGAAAAGAAAATTAAGAGGGGAAATTATATTTCAGTCTTATCAAGGGAACATCATAATGAAAAAGGGTAAGAGATAGAATGATGATTGTGCTTGAGTAACATTGCCATATCTGCTAATACCTTACCCAAAAGCTATTAAGATAGCCAGACAAACTCCTAAAATAATCCTCTGTTTTAATATGTGAAAAGGTTAAGCTTGAGTCATTTGCATCTCCTCAATAGGTCTGGATTCCAGGGCACACAATGCTGACAGAAGGCAATTGTCCCCATATATACCAGGTGAATTCAAATTCTGCTTACCCAGGAAGTCACTATGGATAGTGCAAAGTTTGATTTCCTTAACAGCATTTGTTAGGTAACTTGGATAATTCCAATTAGATAGTAGTACAAGCACTGCACTGAAGCCAAAAAGGGGGATATGTTCACCAGGGAGGCTTCCGTACCCAAATTCAATCATCTTTATAATACATTGCAAAAATATCTAGTCCTCTCTTGACTTCAAATTCTTCTTTCTATCAAAGGCAGTCCATGGGGACAAGCCATCCATGAACAGTGATGTAAAAATTAATTTTCAGTTCCTAACTGTGACTATGTGCCTTGATGCATCTGGTTTTACTGGAGTTGGGGGCCATAGTCTTTAGTTATATACTAAGAATCTATACATAGAAAGCCTCAATATAGTACTGGAAAGAAAATAAGATTGATAAGAAAACAGATGCAATTTTAACACCTAAACTGGAGGCAAAGCTAAAATCAATGCACTAAAACAAAAACATTTCTTTCAAAAATATACTTTTATTAAGCTCATATATATATATATTTAAAGCCATATTGTCCACAAACCAAAACCAAAACCAAGGAGACAGTAACTTTCTTAGACTAACTGAAGAATGTACATCATAGTTGCATGGCATATTTCCAAGTATTCTTTATCAGGCAAGATATGTAGAAAGCAGAAAAAATGGGAGGGATGTGCAAAGATGTTATTTAATGTCATGTCTATACAAGTTTCCATTCTTAGATTGACTGGCCCCCAGTCTCCAGGCATGCAGATTATTTAAGAGGCTGTTTTGGGTATACCAAAGCTCTCCCAAGTGTTGGGAAGAGAAAAACAAAGCCATGAAAAATATTTCAAGATTGAAATGTTCCAACCCCGAAATGTCTCATTATAGATAGATGTATTCTGATCTCTGTTCTACCTTAGATTCAGAACCAACCATTTCTAAGTTGGAAACCAAGGTGGAAAAAATTCGGAGCTCTCTAGATAAGATGAGAATAATGTTGGGATGAGATACTGTATGTTGGAATCAGATTTCTTGAAACATCTTTAGAAACATATCTCTACAAATAGGTGAATATGAATTCGAACCGCTAAAATTAAAACTCTTTCCAACCTTCATGAGATGCACAGATTCTTTGATAGAAGGAAAACAGAAAGTAGATGAACAGGTTTTGTACTTTAAAAAGATCTAGACAATTTCAGCTATTGAACTAGGAAACAAACCAATCTAAGAGAGAACTATTTAGTACTGCACAGAACACAATCCCAGTATAAGTAGTTTAAAAATCCTCCTCTTGTCCTGAATAGAAGTTCACCTAGAACAGTTCACTTTGGACTTTAAATCTGATTTAAATAATAATAATAATAATAAAATGTATGCAATAGTAGATTACAGTTATGGGAAACTGGGCTAATTCGAAGATGGTGAGAACAAAGATGATGGAAACAGGGGCTGCATGTTGAAAACCTCTGCTGTAATGAAATGAATAGTGGCAGCACTGCTTTGCAGACATTCATTCTGAGATTATTTTCCAGGATTGAACCTGTCAACCTCTTTTTGTTCCCTTCTCCTGCTCTGTCTCCAGTGAAGAAGTATGGATTGAGAAATGGGGCAGGTAAACTCTTAGCTTCCAATGGTTCACTGGTATCTGACATTGCTGCACAAACCATGTACTCTTTGGAAGTCCATGGTGGCTTGGTTGCCTTCCGGGATGATGAGGGAAAGTATTTGACTGGGCGAGAGGGTAGCATGAAAACCCTAAAGATGGACAGACCTGGACGGGATGAACTTTTCAGTGTGGAAGCAAGCCCTGCCCAAGTTTCACTGCGCTCCTCTTCTACCAACAAGTTCGTCTGTTGCAAGCCCGGTGAGTTGAGCGAAAGCAACATTAACTGTCTAGATATGAGTGGAAATCATGGCAATTGAACCTCTAACCATAGCCTCTAAGAGTAACTTGTCTGGTGAGTAGAATGACTTCTATTACTCTCTTGCCCTGGGAACAAGTACAGTCCAAAATTGGCAGAAATGCAGAGATCTTACAAAAGCAATTTAGGGGGAGACCCAAAACAAGAGGGCAAAGACTGATTGAGTGTGGGTTGTTACTAATTATTGTCCCCAGGCAGCTTTAAGAGCAAGGGAAAGGATGAAAAACAAAAGGGACATTTCATGGTTTAACAGATTTCCCTGCACATTGCAAAAACTTGGATTAGATCAGTGTTCTTCAAACTTTGTGCCATTAAGATGTCTGGACTTCAGCTTCCAGAATTCCCCAATTAGCAGGCTTCTGGATGTTGAAGTTCACACATCTTAAAGTTGCCAAGTTTGAAAAACATTGGACTAGATGATGTTTGTAGCTGCTTATAAGCTTACAGTTCTAAGATTCTGTAAAAACTGAATGATAGATTTGACCATACATAATCCAAGCTTCTAGCTAGGTGTCATAATAGCAATATTGGGTTGGATTCAGACATTCAGGGATCCACTGAAATAAAAGGGATTTAAAGGAGATTTGATCTTACCCTAAAGAATAATGTAGATAAGTTTGAGAAAGCAGCAGCGGAAATCTCCCCCATCCATGACCTTTCTTTGCTGCCCATGGAGATTTGTACTATGGTTGCACCATTCTGATTCCATGCTGAGAAATGTATATAAAGGATAATGTCTTGATCAATCCAGGGATACATCTAAAATTTTGCTTAACTTAAGCACCATAGGTTCCAAGAGAGGGTCATGAAGATCAGATTGTTAGGGTTTTCTTAAGAAGGACAGGATTTTGGAAGTATGACAAATTCTTTCCCTGTTCTCCTGTTGCTATCCTTTTGCAATACAGTTGAGCATTGCTTTATCTTGACTTTAGACAACAATGGGCGATCGTCTTAATTTATTGGGCTGAAACCATAATAAGAAACAATTTGCTTTACTGTTCTGCAGGTGCTGACCTCTATGCCACTGCAATGGCAGTAGGTAACACAGAAATCTTCCAACTGATGTATGATGACGCTACAAAGAAAGTCTGCTTCCGTGGCCATAGTGGCATATACATGTCCTTGGTGAGTCCATCTGCATAACGCAAGAATGGGGATAGACTGGGAAAGATCAGCTATTTCAATCTGTTACTAAGTGTGCCATGACATTTGCCCTTTTGGAAGAAAAGGTAGGCATTGCCAGTAGTTCGTCTTTCCTTCCTTGCTTTACGGGTCATTCTTGACTTACAACCATTCATTCAGCAACAGTTCAGTGTTACAACAGTGCTGAAAAAATGGACTTAACGACTGGTCCCTGACATTATGGCCAATGCAGACCTCCTATGGTCTCATGATCCAAATCTGGGCATTTGGCAGCCTGTGCTGTATTTTGACCACAGGAGCACTTCAGCTCCCCCTGACTTCACCGTCTTCTTGCTCCCGTTGCTAATCAAGCATGCCCTATCTGGCAGGCAGCTGCTGGCTGCATCAGGGCCTTCCAGAGACTGCATGCGGCCTTGTCCAAATTGTGAATGGCCTCCCTACAAGGCTTGGAAGCCTTCCAAAGTCTCAGAAGAAAGCTGCATGTAATTTGGACAAGGCCATGTGCTTTTGGAAAATGTTGCCAGCAGCCTTGGGCAGAAAGCCCGGTGTGGGCAACAGCTGCATCACAAAGGGCCATATCTCTTCAGCAGTGGGATGAAGTCAACAGGGGTGGTGGAGTGCAAGGCACCAGGAGGTCTTGGAGTGCAGGGCAGTGAGGGTGACTGGGTTAGGGAAAAGCTGGGGCTCCCTAGGTGTTTAGCACTTCCCAGGATGCGGTGGCTTTGCGTTGTGCTGCTGAGCTAGCTGGGGCAGCCATGGCTTCCAGGGGTGGTTGCAGCTTCATGTTGTGCTGCAACTCAGGAGCTTCTTGGAGCTGCAGGCCCACAAAGAAGCCCTTGAGCTGCAATGCATTCTTTCTCTGCCCTCCTGTGCTTATGCTATACTGCAGGACCCCCTCAACTCATGCATGGCCTACACCGGGCCTCCCAGGTCCTCTCCCACCTCCTTGTGCTCCTTACTGAGACTCTTTCTGCTTCCAGCTCAATAACCACCACATCTGGAGGTACAATGGCAAGTGGAACTGAACTGCCAGGATTGCTTTCGCTAAGTGATACAGTCACCTGATGTTGTGCTTTACCATCCCATCACTTAGCAACAGACATTCCGGTCCCGACTGTAATCGTAAACTAAGGACTACCTGCAGTCACACAGTTGGTTCATCAGATTATACTATTCAAATTCTCCACATGAATGCTCAATTATAACTTCAATTAAGTAACACAATTGTGTATCCCAGAACCTAGAATTCCATTTAAGTGTCAATAAGGGAGACTGAAAACCAAAAATTGAAAACATCCTAGATCTCTGCCACCTTGAGAAATTCTTGGATAAGAGATGCATATATGGCACCCATAACAGGCATAAATGTCCTTTAATGGTTCTCTAATCCCAATATTCTAGACAGTCCCCAAAAGGATCTACTGATTTTGCTGTCATACTCAACCCCTTTTCTGATTTGGAAATGCTTTTTCCCCCTCTATTATTTATTCCCTCTATAATTTCTGGTGGAATATAACCTCCATTATAATTATTTTTAATATTATTAAAACATTATTTTAATGTTTGAACAAAGAATCAAATTAATTTTTATTACCTAATTTTAAAAGAGTTGTAAACAAATTCCATTAAGATTGCACTGTAGATCGACTTCTTTACAGTACATTCTGACAGCAATGTGGCTACTAGTAACCTACATTGTGGGTACTACCTCAATTCCTTATTCCAAAACTTGTCACTCTGACAGATTGAGTTTTTCCTAGGACCGGGACTTTGAGGTTTCTCTCAAAAATGTTTTTCCATCCAGAACTGAAACTAAACTAGGATGTAATGCCCTATGTCAGTGACCCCCAACCTTTTGGACACCAGAGACTGGTTCCGTGGAGAGAGGTTTTTCTGAGGACCGGAGGGGATGTGGATTCATGCATTGCCTGCATCCTGTAGAGGGGGCTTTGCTTGTTTGCATCGACTGGTTTCAGGGGGTTGGGGACCCCTGCCCTATGTTGCCATTCTTTGAGTGACAGTTCTAATACATACTGTAGATAGTAATCACAGGGTGTATATGAGCATGTATGTGTCTGCACAGTAGCACAAAGGCCAAATCATGCAATACACTAGCATAGACCACAATTTCTGGGTTCATGCAGCATGTTAAACAAAAACCTGTCAAACTACATAATAGATTAGCACAAGGTATAAACCCAGTGATTGTGTGTATTTCATACAACACTCTGAGCCAAGCTATACAAGATCATGTCCTGATAGCAATGAAATCATGAAAACCATGGCTAAGGTCACACTCAAATAGATTGAACTTCTAGATTTGGACAACACAGTAGGTAAATCAAATGCACTGAAGGTTAATGTGATGCAAATACAGCCATTATCGTCAATCATCTTACAATAACTGAATCTGGGGCTGGGTCATGACATATAAAGAGAGACAGACTGACATGTAACATCAGCATTTTTCATGCAGGGCCAAACAGCTAGGATTGAAAGTTAAGTTTCAACCTCAGGGTTGGGAATGTTTTTTTTTCTAGATTGGGTAAGGCAGAATTTCCTTTCCACTAAAATCGCACTTTCTCCTGTAGGGACCCAATGACTGTATCATTAGCAGCACCAAACAGGACAAAAATGTTTGGTTTGAACTCCAGTATCAGGATCAGAAGGTGCTGCTTCACATGGGAGACAAGTATGTGTCTATGCGGCCCAACGGACAGCTCCTTGCAGTCCCCAAAGCTGCAGGTATAAGTTGGTCAGTAGCTTTCATTGTGATTACATGGCTTCAACGTGGGCAATATTAAAATATGGGCAAATTGTGGAAGAGAAACCACAGATGGCCAAATGAAAATTAATGTTAAGGCTGAGCTTATAAAATGAGAGCTCTTCTTAAACTGTTGATAGCTATTGTTAATAAGAAGCAGCGACATGTCTTTCCCTCTCTTTAAATCCATGAAGTCAACCAAGTTCATGGATTACAATCCTAGGTTGATTTTAGATTTAAAAGTAACAAAGTAACTTTCCAAGCCCCGTGCTTTTTTTATGGCGTGGCCTTTGTGAAACAGTAGGACGTGGGCCATCTTTATTCTTGGAGTAGGTTACAAGATGTCAGTTAGCCTTGGGATATGACATTCCCCTCCCCCAAACCGTGTTTGGATACTTCTAGAAATACCTTTCAAGTTATTGTTTGATAATGAATTTAATAGAGCAAGTGCACTAGATGTATAAAAATAATTATGATGAAACTTCTGCGGACAAGTGCCTTTGAAATGTGGACACCCACTGATTTCTAGGCCAGTGTCAATATTATGGTTTGTGTTAGGAAGAGCAGAGGAAGGAACTATCAAACCAAATAGTCCCAACAGACAACTTTCCTAGGATATTCATTCTGGTACTTGGGTATTTTTATCTGATGGGTAAAAGATATTTTAGCAAGTATCAGCAGGTGGTTGTAGACCAAGATGAACAATATCAAGAGGATTATATTGTACTTACAGGTAAAAGTGAAGATTTCCTGCTAGTTCTGGTGAACCGGCCTCTACTGATCCTGCACAGTGATGCTGGTTATGTTGGTCTGACTTCTGACATGAGGCGGTTGGAAGGGAACTGTGCTGACTACGTGCTCAGCAGCCTGTCACTCAGTGAGGAAGGCTACTATAATTTCCAAATCGGTTAGTATATTATAACTGATTACGCTCATTTACAGCAGAGACCCCCAGATTATCTGCATTAGGAGGGAAATCTGACATACAGTACTACTATTTTACACACATACACCCCTCTAGCTTGGCCAGGTTATAGAAGGAAGCTCCATACAGATAAATGGAATCAAGGCCATAACATATCCCCACTTCCTTTACCCTAACTTGAAGGAAGATAGGAAATGATCTTGCCACTATGCTTCCCCCCTTCCCCCAAAGTAAGATATTTTCTGGGCCATTTATGTTTGCTTAAATATTAGCTGAGTGTTGTTCGTTTTTACCAATTATATAGTCCTCAAATTATACCAGTGAAGACCCTTAAGGTTCTGTCCATTTTTCAGCCATAATTTTAGCATTAGGCATTAAATGTTCTTCCTGTTAAATCTTTAGGCCTGCTGGGAATGCAGAAAGATGAAACCATCTATGGAAATTCTCAGTCATCCAGGTCATGGTTGTCCCAAAGGTGCTTTTTCAAAAGGCAACTGGATCTTCTTGTTTTTTT